>JAZBGZ010000097.1:25724-40182 GCA_037414795.1 Stenodera caucasica | reverse complement strand
TGTTTTTTTTTTTTTTTTTTTGAGGGGGTAAAAAGGATAACTTACCGAGCAATAAAAGTTTAAGTTCGCGTCTGGCATCTCGCTTATCTCGTCGTAGTTGTTTTTCGATTTCGGCGTTGATGCGTTTCTGTTCCCTAGCCTCATCCGACTGGCAACACTGCATGGTCATGCTCTTGTAGATGGGGCCCTGGACTACGACTACTCCTCACAGCTACCATCCGCTTTTTACCCAAAAAACAGAATTGCACTAGGAAAACACAATAAACACTTATTTCACAGAATGGCGCTTCCTAGAGCGGCGGTGGTGGCGGCGATGGCGACCATCATCGCAGTAGTTGGCTGGGTGTGGTGCTGAGGTCGGATCGCCGGCATGCTCTTATATTAAACAGCCTGGCCCCAATCTGATCTCGTTAGAATAAACGGATTGGGAAGCCTCATCCACACATATGACGACACAGGGCAATTTCGAGGGGTGGCCTGGGGGCCGTCCACAGCGGCCACCACTTAGGTTACGAGTCCGGCACAATATACAAACACGCACACACACACACACAGACACAAATAGACAATCGTCGCACACCGAACACACTTTCTGTATCTTCTATTTATTGCTCGTTAATTATTTCTTTTCAGTTTAAGCGTCAACCGCTAAGTAATACAGTCGCACCGCACATTATCCATTAAATAAATTAACCAAACAAAACTACACCATCGAACACAATAACAGACCACTTAAAAGTCCATTTCACACAAACAGCAGCCGCCTCTTGTCAAAATGGCGCTGTCCTGTAAGTACCAGCAGGCGATTCTCGCGCAACGTACATGTATTTGTGTATTCTCTCTATATACGTGTATAAATATGCGTATGTCTGTGTCTATATGATTAACATTACATATATGTATGTGTGTGTACTGTATGCGCACACACAACAGGAAGTTATCGAGCGCGCCAATTTATAATTATTCAAATTGAATATACTACTTCTTCAATCTTATCAGAAAAATTCAACAATTCATCGATTATAATTACAATTTAATTTTTAACCTTTGATTTGGATTGCAGTTAATCACAAATATACGAAAAACCAGCAAAAATAATGAAGAGCTAATGTAACTTCATTGTAGGTATAGTTTTTGTTGAGATTCGAGGGCTAAAAATTAGGCAAATTTACTCAAGCACTCAATAAGCAAAATTGATTCTTTCTCAATAATCAGAAACCTCATCAATGCTTTTAGTAGTTTAGAAATTATTGGAATTTTGTCCGATAAAGTCAAGTTGAAATGGCATCCAATTTGTACGAAAATCGTCCCAAATCGAAATTTTCCCCAGTTGCATGCACTTCGATATTGCATTATTTGTTATAAGATTAAAGCCAGCTTTACCGTCGGGACATAATAGAATCGAATAACTTACGTAAATCCAATCAAGTAATTCGATACCGACGCAAGAATAATTTTTGCAATTGAAAAGAAATAGCCTTGATTATGTTTCATTTCATTACATCAATTATAGAAACGGATGTGGTTGTGTTTAATCCGTTTTATTTATTGTATGTGGGTGGTTTTATCGCAATTTTTAAATTTAGTCTGGATTCTCCAGGTCGAATAATTGACGATACATGTTAGTTTCGAATATTACATTTATTTTGAACATAATCCAAACATACACTCTACTTAAAATTAGTTAATAATGATTGTAAATAAAATATTAAAACATAATTAACTGAGTAAAAATAAGTTATAATTTATTGTACATAAAAGAATACCGCAATAAACAATAACATTCCTTTTATACTAATCTACATTCATTAATATAAAGTAAATAACAGTGTTTTCGATTATAAATCAATTTAAAGGCACAAATATGAACATTTCCAGATTCAATTGAACTCATAACAATATCTAAATTTTGATCTTTCACCAATTGGCACATTGTTATTGATTGATCCCCAAAAAATTGAAAAGAAAAATGATGAATTGTGAGCAATTTGATTGGAAGAATTATGACTAGATGGCTGTTTTCTACTTAATAAATGGAATTTAGAAAATGATTCGATGACTAGCTGCTATAAGTGAAAATTAATTAAAAATGTTCATAGTGCTTATTTCTAATATTTTTGAGTTTTTTATTTTTATGAAGACAGTACAAATATGAAAGGGGAAATGCATCGACGTAAAATTTATAACTTATTTCTATGATTAGTTTAATTTTATTGTTTTTATAAGTAATTTTAAAAAAATTCTATAATGAGCAATTCTGTTTTGATTGGTTTCGATACAGATCTTAAAATTTTTCGAGATTTTCGATTTCCAATTAACAAACAAAAACTGAGCATTCAATTACAAAACTGAAATATTGAATAATGATAATAATATAATAATTATAATAATAATATAATAATAATAAAAATTATAATAATAATAATAAGGCACTTATTACATGACCTTCCTCATAACGAAAAAAGTCTGTTAGTTTATGCGGATTATTCGTAAAAATTCGGACAAATCCCTAAAGAGGTCTTGTGAAATTTGCAGGAAACATTCCTTTCTCGTTGGTATTTTCTTTAATTCCCATTAACCAACCCTCCTCCTAAAACACACACAAATTCAATTATTTCCCATTAATATTGAGAACGTTGTTAATTCACCTGCTCTTCTGGATCATCGTATTCTACAACTTGAATAATCTCACCAACATCGAATGATAATTCATCAGCATCTTCTCTATTATATTTATATGTAGATTTGACTCGGTACAATACACCTGGTGGTAAATTATCAGTACTCGCACCTGTAAATATAAGAAATTCAATAACTGATAATTCATGATTATATTATTAGAATATTTTTAGGTAGTTATTTAAGCTCAACAACAAAAAACTTACCAACTGGAATATCATAGAGTTCTTCAACTTTTTTATCGTTGGTATTCGTGATACTATTACTATTGTTAATATTGATATTTTCGTTAACTGTTTTATCTACATTATTAGATGTTTCTAAGGATGGTGTTTTACCACTATCAGGAGTTGTAGCACCATTTATTTCATTACCACTATTAGGGTTTTGTGATGATGGAGTTGTAGGTGGTGTTGTTGTTGTTGTTACAGGACTATTTGGTCTAATAATGGTTTGATCATTATTGGTAGGTGTTGTAGGTATTTGTTCATCATCAACTTGTTGTATTGTTTCATTATTTTTTAGTGAATCTGTTTTAGTAGTTGGGGATTGTGTAAGATCATCAGCTGCTGCAAAAAAACAACACAACACACACAACTTGAAATTAAAAAAAAAAACAACAAAAACAAAACCAACGAAAAATAAAAACAACAAATTAAAGTTTGTTAATTTTAAAACTCGAATAATTAAAATTAAAAACTTACGATGAGTTGAATTAATCGATGTTGATATATTATTAACAATTAAAGGTGCCGATTTTGTATTCGTAACAGGTCGTGGTAGACTAGCACCATTTGTTTTTTTAACACTATAGGAGCCTCGTTGACTATCAGTTGCTAATTTATCAACAATAGCTTCTAATTCACCAAAAACTTTTGCCGTTTCTGTATGAAAGAAATGTTCAGAATTGAATAATGATTGTAAGTTTGTAACTAAGAATAATATTCGTGAATCATATAATGCTGGTAATTCATCGTGTAATTCTGAATTTAACATTTCATATGTACGTTTGGCTTCTTCTAATTGTTCACGACCTTTTGCAATTTTTGCTTCATCACGTTTTTTCATATTTGTTTGTAATGCTTGAAAACTATGCCGTTGACTATCGTAATCCACTAATTTTCTACCGCGTTTATCGATTTTTTTCTACAATAAAAGAAAATGATTCAAATAATTCCTAAGATTATATAGTTAAACTAATTACTCTCATTTCGGGAAATTGAGCTTGATATGTATTTAATGGTAATAGTACTTGATCGGCTAATTTGTGACTGAAATCTTGCCATAGCATATCAACTGATTGTGTTTGAACATAAAGTACATCATGTCCAGTCCATTGACTTTCGTAAGTTTCACCGATTGCTTCTAGTAACGATTTCGATGCTGCTTGAGTTGCTACAAAAATAATAATAATAATAAACATCTTAAATGATAATAATTATAATAATAGTTACCTCTTACACATCTTATATAATTATTGAATTCTTTTTGTATTCTATTAGCAGCATTTTGTTGTCTTGTGAAATTTTGTAAATGCTCATCAAAGATTTCGTCAGCTGTTCGATCAACTTTACCCAAATTCTGTAGAATCTGTAATTAAAAATAATTAAATTATCAATTTATCTATAATTAGAATGAAGTTAATGAACTATTTAAATGCCACCTATCGATTCGATTATCGGTGGTATATATTTTAGAGAAAATATTTTTTTTATTTTGCTAAATACAGGTGGAGTACTATATTTAATTGAACATAAAACAAGTGCGCTTAAACAGTTTGCAATGACATCATTGCATATAATGTGATTAAATACATGTTATATAATAACAATTGAATGTACATAAAAGTGATTCAATTTAAAATAATGGCTATATGGGAGAAATTTATCTCTTTATATTATCAATTTTATTATAACAACAATAGCATCAATGAGATATGATTGAACTATTAATAAAATTGCAAATAATTTGTACAGATTCATTGTGAATTATTCATGAAATTTATTTAATTTATTAGGAAATCAACAGAAAAATTTATGTAGACTTAAAAATACTGTAAAGTAATCGAAAACACACCTAGAAATTTTAGGAATTTTGCCAAAGGCTACGTCAAACAGTATTCTCAAAATGTGATGAGTTTTGAAAATTCTGGAAAAAAGATGCTCAAACGGAAATTTATCAATTAAAACAAACAAACTTTTGAATTTTGTGAAATTTTCAAACCTTTCAGCTACGATTTTCATCTATTTTAATAAATTTCCCGGACTTTAGCCACATTCAATTGTCACAATTATAAAGCCATAATTTTGGAAATAAGTGTAGAAATTTGCAAGTTTATATAAATAAAATCAGTGGTCTTGAGAATATTTAAATTCTAAATATAGGAACAACATATGCTTGAACAATTGTTCATCAATATTTTCAATGAGTGACTTATGATTTATTACATTGAAGCCGAGAGCACAATTTTCTCAAATACGTCATAATTTAAAGCTCAAAAATTTGAAACCACCTAATCTCTTATTAATTCTCTAATCCAGACAACTGTCGACCCCAATTTTATTTCAAATTAACGAGGTTTCACTATAAATGGATTATAAATTGGAGATAAACGTATTAGTTTACATTGAAAATGAATATCTTTAATTAAATAGTTGAAATTGCTGTATTTTCAACCGGAATGTATGGATTTTTGTTAGATTACCTTTAAAAGTTGACACACAACTGTACTTTTTAAATAATTTCTCTTTAAAAAAATAATTAGTTCTCTAAACTAAATTACTAGGTAAGTTATAAATTTTTATTAGCAATTTTCGATTATTCCATCAATAAAATCGAACGTCAATATTTTTTCTTGTTTCACATTAACAACTCTAATATAAATGCAAATATACGTGACAAACAAAAAAATTAAAGGATATCCTTCTATTAAATGTGATACTGCACATTTTTTTTATATTATTATTATCAACGTTAATTTATAATTTCTATCTTATAATTGATAAAATTTTTAAATAATTACACCATATATAACATTAATTAGAAAATAAATTATGTCCTTTCACAGATAATTAACAAACAAACTGGTAGACTAAATTTTCTTGAAAAAATAAAAACAAAATGATTCATTTGTTACTAATATTAGATCTACAAGACGTAACAAAATGTGAGAAAGCTCCAAAACTGATATTTTTTTTGGAATAAGAAAATCTAAATTATATTAATACTTTCAAACATTGAGCGAAAATACTCAATTATTTGTAAATTAAAGCTTCGAAACAACTAGTTTCAACAACAAATTAGCATCAAGCTTTCTAATTTCAATTTGTTTAAAAAATTATTGGTAGTTTATAGAACAAATTTTCTACTTTCAGTGAAAATTATTCCAAATAATTTGGTCTAACATGAATAATAGTGAAGTGAACGCTTTTTTTTTTTGGAAAATATTCAAATGACATTGTTTATAATAACTCCATTAGTGATTGTAGGTAATTATTTTAAAATTACGTTATTAGACGTTATTGTCACGTAATAATAGAGAAATAATCAAATTTTTATCATTTATTTTTTAGATTATTAAATTGCATGTAGATATCTATGGATAATTTCGGAAATTTATCGAAACTAGTAACAATTGTTGTTTTGTTCACCTGTATAAATTACACACCTTAAAATTGTTGACTTTCCAATAATAGTATGAGCGTGAGCGTTTATTTCAACCTACAATCAAGAAGATTTGTCTATTTTACGAAACCAGAAATGGTAAATTGTTGAATTCAATAAATTTTGCAATAATTTTTCAAATTTTCTTAGGAAAATTCTTTGAAAATTATTGATCTTCAATATTAATTGTTTTTTTGTTGAAAATTTCTATATTTAATCATTTGGTATAGAGAGAGGCACGTGTGACGTAGTAAAATACCGCTAGTAAAATTGTTTTCTTTTTTGTATTTGTTCGTATTTCAACTGTCGACAATTGCTTTTAGTTGTTGTATATTTTCATACCTTTAAACGTAAAGGTCATTAGATTACGTGAGAAATTCACAAGTATATGGTCACATTATTGCAGTTATATTTACATGAATAATACTTTTTCTCATTTTTCTACAATTCAAATATTATTTTATATATCTAGATATATCTCAATTTATAATATTATCTCGTTTTTCTACATTTCTACAAATAACATTTAAATTACAGTTAAGTTAGTTATATCTGCATGTAACATTTCACGAATATTCCATCTAAGATGTGGAACAATTTCTCTTCTTCAAGATTCTCTCATCGACTAATCAAAACAACTTAAATACTTTTTTTAGAGAAAAATCTCTCTAAAACGGGGTCCTTGTGAAGCTCTAATAAAAAAATTCTTTAGATTTCAAGAGAAATGAAAATGACTACATCATTGAGAACTTTACTGAAAATTATGACAATTGTGATCGAAAATTCAAAAATTTGAAACGATCAAGTCCCTGACCAAAAATTTCACCTATACAAATTCTAAACTAGAAACTTGAAAAATTGAAGATCCCTATAGTAAATTTCAAGCTTGGTTGCCCTGTTTGATTATCAATAGATAGATGGATCAATAAGATGAGGGTCCATTTATGACATGAATCAAATCAGTGAGGTGTAACTTGTCAAGATTATATGTAAATCTGATATTGTTCCTAGAGAGAATCACGTAAAATTACGTCTACCACCTTGACAATAATATAATATTTGATTATCTTGTTATGAGACAAATCTGATATGATATACTGATAAAAATTTATAATTAAAAAGACAAATATGTATGGAATTTTTGTATACCCAATAATAATATTTTAAATTTAGGAAAAAAACAAAGTGACATAACGGAAATTTATATCAGTGATAAACAACACAATTTTTCTTTTAAAGAGAAATTTCACCCAATTGAAAAAGGACATAAAAGAGATTCAATATTTTAATTTGAAACTGTTTAGTTAAAAATTTAGGCAAAAACGTCAAATTCTAGACTTAAAACTCAAAAATAAACAACTGTATTCTTATGTACGTCTATTGATTCACTTTTAAAATAGAAAAAAAAATTAGATTAAAACAGGTCATGGTGTTGAATGTAGCGTTACAACTGTAATTGCATAACAAAAGCAATGTTTTACGGGTTTACATACATTATATGTCTATTATTAAGAAAATAGCCCGATACAAAAAAAATCCCCTATAAAATAAACGAATAATAAACCTATAATTTCGCTATTCATGGAAAACTCAACAACTAAATCAACTGTAAATAATTCCATTTCAGAAGTAATTAAATTTTAGTTTAATTAGTTTTTAATAAAACAGCAGATCTACAACACTTTTTGGCCTAATCAAATACACAAATTTTATCTCATTTATTTGTTCTGTTAGAAAATTAACGAAAATAATTCAATTTAAGCAAAATTCAGTATTTTTCATACGTTCAAATTTTCCCATAATCAGCTGTTAATTATAGAAAAAAATATGAATTGTTAGTCCAAATTCATTCATAATGGACCCTTGAGAAAGTTCATATTATATGTATATGTTTTTTTTTTGAGAGTTTCATTCAAAAACATAATGATCCGATAATTTGTAAAGTACAAATTTTGATTTACTGTTAGTTTTAATTCGAACCAACATTATTAGATAGAGAAGAATTTAAATTTTAATAGTCACGTAGAAGATGGAGATATCTTCCGGAAAGTTTTATAATTTCATATGAACCTTCCGGCAATCTTTATAGAGAATATGTCTACCGTTAATTCTAAATAAGCATTGCTAATGAATTTCAATCAAATTATACAATGGATATCTTTCATTTTAAAAGCTGGCTTTATGCAATTATAATTAATTCACAAATCTTCAAAATATGTTATTTTTAAAAAAAATACTGCTAGTATTTTTGACTAGAGAATTAATTTCATTTTGTATGCACATAAAATGATAAATTAGTATTCATTTTCTACAATAAAATAAACAAAATTTCCAATTTTTGCTGTCATTCTCAAAATATTAACGGTGAATTCTTTAACGAGGATCGATCGATTAATCTCTGGTGAATAGTGAAGAAATATAAGTTGATTTATTTACTAATAAAACAACGTAATGAAGTAAATTGAGTTCGAGAATAGTCCGAGGATCGCTCCTCATCACTGTGCATTTTTGTTGCAAATAGTTTTAAAATATTGTTTTAAATTGTACAACAATTTCGTCTACAATAGGTAGATTTCTGTTGTCATTTATCGCAGATAATTAAACTATATTTATCTTTGTATATTTATAAAATTTATTACTGAATTTTAGGTTGTGTTATATGCTCATGAAAACATAAAAAATTTATTTATTTAATAAACTAAAAATATCAATGAGAATCACGATTCAAATAAATCCCTAAAATTATAATTCAAAATATAAACTACAGGTATCTATTAGACAATTAATTAAAATTGAAAATAATTAATTGAAATAATTATATTACTCGGTATAAAAGGTCCGAGGTCAAATTCTAAGTCTAAAGTTACATTTATTAAATATGACAATAAAATAATATAACAAACTTCAAGGATATGAGAACTTAATCAAAAGTAAGTAAAAAGAAAATCATTTTCTAAATTTAAAATTTAGCAAAATTTTCATTGCATCGAATCGAAAATTTCAGACAGACCTTAGAAACTATTCTAATCAAGGTTAAAATAGATTGCCTTGGTGTCGATTTTAAAACATAATAATTTAAATTATTCAAGAATTATTCACCTAGCTAGCAATAAATAATCATAAAAAATAGTTCTTGCGATTTATATAACAATACTTTTATTGTTAATTGAATGATTATCATTATCAATAGAAAATACAGGAATTTATTCGATATTTCAGATATTAATTGAAGAAATTTTGTTGAAAAAAGCTTGCCTTAACAAGGACTTAATACCTATTTATAAATAAACAATTTTTTATATTTAGAGGAAGTGATAATTATTAATCCGCACTGTAATGATGTAATATAGCAAAGTTTATAAAATAAAAACTAATTTTCACAAGAAACTATCAATTTGCTAACAAATACGTCAAATTATTATTATTATTATCATCACGGACTTTTATTATAAAAACAAAAAATAATTAGAAAATTTTCAATTTCCGCAAATAATAAACTGAAAACCTAAATGACTTTAAATTTATTTTAAGACCATGTTAATTTCGTTGGCCAAAAGAAATTGTCGAAATTTATTTTTACAATGCAACTATTTGGCAAAAAAAAATCCTTTCGAAAATTATATTTCCGCAAAGATACAGATTGTATAACAATAATTAATAATTTTCCGTGAAGAAAATGAAAGTTGCTAAATGTTTTAACATTTTAAATTGGTATTATTTTTGATGTTATCATCTAGAAACTATTAATAATGAATGATTTGAATTCACAAACGTTTCATGTATTGTTTGATAGAAAGGAAGATTTCTACGAAAATATGAATTCTATTGCAATAAAAAATAAATTTATGTTAAATTCGTGATTTAACAGATCCGTATAATTAACGAAATAATCTCGTTTATATGTATGTAAAGAAAATTTCAACACAAATTGAAATTGCTCAAATAAATCTTTATCCTTATCCTATTTTTCCTATAGGAACAAAATCGAGATTAAGATGTAGATTGGTGTGTTCATTTAATTTTCATGTAATTTCAATCTTGAGGATAATAAATACATTGTCTATGATCGATTATCTATTTTATTTCATTAGGTAGGTAATCAATTTTTTTAATTCATTAACTGTTTTATAATAGCTTTGTTGTTGATTTTTTTTGTAATTTGTAATTTATTTAGAAAAACACTTAATTTCGTACGTTGTCACTGTTGTCAGTTACGATTCAATAGCTCGACCTGGATAAATGTGAAATTTTTCAAATGAAAGAAATTCAATTAATATAAATAATAAAGAATTTGGGTCTAACCACAATATTAATAAATATTGCTAATAACTGATAAAAAAACATACATCTATCAAATTGGTCTTAAGCTCATAAATTAGATATTCGAAAAAAAAACGATGCAATTAGAGCTTTTTCTCAACCATTATTAAGCTGATAGTGAATTTCAAGAGAAATTCTACCGTAAAAAAACGAAAACGTGATTTCTATAAGAGCTTTAACGAAATTATATTAGGTATTACCACATAATAAGATTGTTTATTATACAAAACCAGGAATTCAAAATAATCGAAAGTGATCTAACTTTTCTATTTCTATATGTAAATATTGGAAATATTTTTAAAAAACTGTTCAGAATAATTATAATTTTTTATTTTTGACAATATTAAAGTTAACCATTTGTATGTTGTCTTTTTTAACGAAAAACCTTCGAAAATATTATTAAAGTTAAAATCAAATATCTATTCTGTGCAAGTTACATAATAATTATTAGACCTTGTTATCAGTGTTTATTTTCTAACTGTTATCATATCCGAAATTGAAAAAAAATTAATTTTCTCATTAATTATAACAGCTTTCAAATTTGAATTAATTGTAATAATGACCTATAATCAAAAACAAGGTAAAGATAATATAAGCTAAAAATATACACATGTTTGCAAACAAGAATAGATACTCAAGTGGTTCTAATTGAGAAATATACCAAATTTCAATCTCACTTCTTTCATAATAAGAAAAATCTTCAAGAAAATTCAACGTACTGTATCTCCTCTAATAAGCAATTTATGGGGTATATTCAAATGAACTCTTTTTCCATAACTACTTCCTTGTTTGGACATTTAAACTAAAAACTCATAAATTTTCGAATGAAAATTTGCTCATATTGGAATTTCCCTACAATTCAAAAACATCTCGTTAATCTCATCTTTGATGACCTGTGGAATGTAATAATAAAGAAAAGTCATTGAGGACCTCGTTTCCAATCACTAATCATCAAAGTACAGTCAGTTGATGGAAATTATTTGATAAGATAACTGTAATTTTTTTTCTTGATAAATAATAGTTCGATAAAATGATTTCACTTTAATTTATAAACCAAAGAAAATTGATTCAACTAGTAGTTAATAACTGTAATTACAGTCAAACATAATCAATGATTTTAACTAATAATTTTTGAACGAAAAACAACAACAGTAATAGTTAAAATAGGAAAATCTCCAACATTTCAAGTGAATGTATTCATTTATAAAGAAGGTGTACCACAATGTAGGTATGCATTCATTATACAATGTAATAATGAAGAATGAAGGTGTACGACCTAAATTGCAAAACAAAACAATACCTATCCCTTTTCTATAAATACCATATAGATAAAATAAATGTATAAATCGTCTAATTCAAAATAATAAAATATAAAATGAGACCATTGAAATATATATTCGTTTTAAAAATCTATACCATACAACTAGTGCCAAGATATTCTATTCTAAGTCCCGGCTATTTTATTTCGATGGCTTGGTCAACTATTGCTGAAGTTACGCGAAACGCAAATAAAAATAGATGGGCTCAAATTTAAGAAAACGTTATGTATTTTCATTGAAAAGTACATAATAGACATGAAAATTCAAATTTGAGAACAACATGATGTAATCGTTGTGCTTTTTTTTTAATTATACATATTAGAAAAAATAGGAGTCGAATGAAAGCCTAAAAAATATGTAGATTCACCTCAGATAAAAAGTATTGCTTGTAATTAATTTGGATTTAATCTAATTGGAAATCTTTTATAATTAGTTGAACAGTTAAATCTGAGCTTATTAAAAATAGACAATACTTGATGATATTTCGAAATATTGAGATGTTCGCCTCTTTGAAATGCAGGTACTCTATTTGGCATACTTTCTCATAAAGTAGGATAACAAGTTGGGGAAAAAATGTACCTACAGCTCGAAGCTATTTCAGAGAACGAATTCTTGTAGATGGGCTACTTTTTAAAACGAAAATCACCTTATTTTCGAAGTTTTATACATGAAAAACAACCTTTTTATATTTTTATTCGATACAACTCAGACTGAAGTAGTAGGCGAACTACTTTTTACTGACCATTTTTGGACATTTGATCATTCTGTTGATTAACTGACAAATGGTTTTTCTTTTATAAAAGACTTTTTGGATTAGTTCTCAATTAATCAAATAAATATCGAAATAATGTAGAAGGGTTGCGTCGAAGTAGGCAATGGTAAAATAAATGCCACATTCATAACCTTAAAAACGATTCTACTAATACACAACAAAAAAAAATGTCACTGACCTTTTCTTTGGCTCTTCCTGCATGTTTCTGGACCGATTTGGCCAATAAAGAGCCCCTTTTTTCAGACATTTCTTTAAATTTTGAATGTATGCCGCCCAGTTTTCACCACAAAATAATTTGGAATTATTATAAGTCACAAATCACACAATCGACAAAAAATTAATATTTTATTATAATTCAAAATGTTTGTCCAGTGGTTGTATAAATAACAAGTGATAATAGGCACTGTATAAACACAAGACAAATAACACTTTTCTGTTGGTAGTACAGCAACAAACACTGTTCCATCCACTGTTCGGCTCACATTTAGCGCTCAACATATTTTCAATCTATTCCCAACTCGAAATAATCATCCATCAAAAGTGCTGCCGATAAAACAGATTGCTATCATAACCAAACTACATTCATAGATGACGCTGTCCAAACCATCGCAAGTTAGAGATGAGCTTTCTTCAACCTGTTTGGATCGATTTGAATTTCACTCATCTTTAATATATCTAATTATAGCCCACAAATATAGATATTATGTATATTTGGTTGCCCATATCATGGTAATTGGTCGTTTAAACAATATTCAATAGAATTTCCAATAATGGCATTGACCTTTTGTTATCATATCATAATTGACCTTAGCAACAAGAGATAATGCTCGATTTCAAAATTATACGAAACTCTATATAGGTCAAGATTCACCAATCTTTTATTCCAGGCTCTCGTATGACTATTGACATTTGGAATGAATTTTCCTCCAATTTAGCCTTGGTTTGAGTTTTTTGCTACATTGAGCCTCCAATAAGCTGCAACAGATTATTAGAGTTATGTTCAACTTATAGTCTATTGAGATGAAAAACGTGGAATTTTCATGGTATGTGAATAACGCTAGAAACATTGGGTTATTTTTACTTTATTCTAGTGTAATGCTCAACATTATTTGATTCCGAAAAATGGAATACATTACTTATACTGAATGGATAATGTAATGTATATAATTCCGGTGAAGATTCTCAAAAAATTAGTTTCTCAACGATCGAAGATATAGTCTGAGATGTGAATCTATAAATCCTGACAAACTCAGTTAATATCTCAAGCAGCTTAAGAAAACCAAATTTCCGAGAACAAATCTACAACAAAACTGTATCCTAAACTGAAATTATGAGATTATCGATTACATAATATAGCAATAATCTACTATTGTTGATTGATAGATTCATAATTATTTAAAATCTGTAAATAGATCTCTTATTAAACAGTAACAACAAAAAAAATACCAATAATTAAGGAATTGTTGAGCATTTTGGATACGTGTGATGTTACTGTTGGGATTTTTTCTTTAAAAAATCGTTTATATTATTAATATATAAGTATTAAATCTTTTTTATCTTATTTTAGAATGCTTTAAAAATTCCCCAATTAGAAATATATTCTTTTGATATCAATATCTATATAGTATTTATATATAATATGTTAAACTTCATACAGAAGGTTTCATAACAGACAATAATAAATTTCATTTGGAGATTAATACTA
>JAZBGZ010000097.1:0-11050 GCA_037414795.1 Stenodera caucasica | reverse complement strand
TAAAATTATATCCAAGTTGGATTACATCTCGTGAAAGGATGCCAAAGATTTTTGAATGTGAAATATTCCTGGCAAAATATGACAATTTCTTTTTATATAACACCAAACTACAAATTACAAATTTCTATATTTCTCTGATCAATCAATCAACGGAAACAAATTCTTTATTATCAATTAATTTTAATGAGAACCACGATTTAGAAATTTATTCTTCAATTTCCACAGGAAGCTGTAAAATAATTCAAGCAAAAATGACATTTTGTGACAAATCTATTGGGATCGAAATTTGAATTCAACTCGTACTCCTTGAAATAGATCCGACTACTAATTTACGTATCTTATTAGTATTTTTTATTTTTATCCGAATATTTAAAATACCCAGAATTAGAGAGCCTCAATTATTTTGAGATCGTTTTAAGGATCAATCATTCCGAAAGAACAACCCTTTGTTTTGATTTTTTTGTTGTTGTTGTTGTTGTTATAATTGAATTAATTTCCCCTCATCCAATTTACATTAAAATCACAATTTGAATATTGAAGGACATTGATGGAATTGGAAAATACGAACAAATTTACAGAGAATTTTCTCTAAACGCGCGTGTCTGATGTGGAGTATGAAAGTAGAACGTCAAAGTCCCCCAACATCTCTCCGCTCTAGATCCGGAGCGGGCCAGGTCAGGGGTCGCCATACTATTCCCCTTCTTCGAACGTGGTGCATTCGCTTAGTGTTCTCGTTAGGAAACCTGGTTATGGATGACAAGAAGGATGATACAGCCATTTTTTTTTTTATTTATTAATTTATATACAACAACAAAAAAAAATCGCAACCCAGATATAAATTTTTCGTAATTAGAGTAATTACTTTTGAAGACAAAACATAACAGGAGAAAAAGGGGGGCAATTTTTATATCTTCAAATTAAACCTAACATAACAAAATTCTGATGATAGAGTACCCCACTTTATAATTAAATTTTGCAAAATGTCAACAGATGAGTGATTAATATGATTCTAAATCAAAGGCCAAGGATGGAACTTGACGCAAAGTCAAATGATTAAAATTAAAATATTTGTTACCAGTTCATATTTAAATATTAAAATGGCAATTAAGCAAATATTAATGATGATTAGCATTATTTTGTACTATTAAATCTAATGTGTTCTCAATTCGCAATGTTCTCAATAACAGTTGAAAAACGAAACAAAATAACCATGTAAATAGAACACTATGCCCTAAATAATTGTTGTTTTTTTTTTTTTGTTTTTGAAACTTTGAATCGTAGGTGTATTAGAAGCAATTGAAATAAAAACAAAAAACTATAACAACTAAATAGATTAGTTGCACTAGTTTTTCGAGTATTTTATACAAATGCAATAAGGTTATTATTATTATTATTATTATTGAACTGAAACTCTTTCCGATAGAATTACATTTGGGTCAATTGGTATAATTAATTGATGTGGGATGATGGACAGGACAGGAAGTTGAGCCAATGATAACAACAACAAAAACGATAATGATTTTTTATATCATAACATAATTATTAATCAATTTGAATACTTTTAACTGATTTGTCACATGTAATTAATTACAATATGCATTAGCAAACTTCAATGGTACAGTTTTCAAATTAGACACAGTTTAAAAATTATTGTAGGTCAATGATACTTAACCTTTATAGTTCAGTATAGTTTAATTGAAGACTCAATAATATGAATTTTTGCGGAAATTAAGAATCTGCGTAAATACGAATTTTAATTAGGTTCAACTTTAATATTAACATCAAAACTATTAGTATTTTAATTGAGGCTTTTTTTCTAATAGATAAAAAGACATGTAGTCCTTCAATTTAGATTATTATCGGTCAGCAATTACAATACAACCACGTGTCGTAGTTTTTCATTATCACAACAAACGTGAATTTTATAAAAATAATAATAGAATCGAACTTATAATTTTCTATTGTCTTCAAATCAATTTAGATTTCGCATTTCTAATTTAGGGTTGACTTTCAAATATTTATTATAATGAATTAATATTCAATTTTAAAATATCTCTCTCGTAAAATTGTTAGCAAGGCCAACTCGTGAAATAATATTGTTGAAAAAAAAAAATTAATGATTAAATAAAACAGCCTTGCTTATTAACGTGTAATTGCGAAATTTTTGATACCGCTGAAGGTTGCCTTATCTACAATCAATAGATGCGTAATTAAAACTATAATTTGCAAAAATTCAATTTCTTTTAATCGTTTTAATTTGTTCTAAATCATCAATAATTTAAATTTTCCGAATTTTAATCGAAATTAAGTCATTTAAAATCATTCAAATCAATCAATTTAATTATTATAATGATGTTGATTAGAAGAACTTGAATTTAATTCTTGTAGATCTATATTTAAGCTCAAGGTTGACTAACAATTGATAATAAACAAATTCTAATTTTGTGTAACATTCAAGGTGCTTCCAAAATCGATGCTACAATATTCAAAATTGAACTGATTTAATCGTATCCAATTTAAAATAAAATTTGACTTTCAGACATTGGAGAATAAATTGATTGGATTGTACAATTGCAAAATCTCATCGTACAATTAGATCTGTATGTGGATGATGGAAATCAATAAAAGTGTATTCGAAAAAACAAATTGTTCAATCAAATTTGCACGTGGGTATAGATAGGAAATCAAAAACTATAAATGAGGTAATTTTCTCTGATTTTTTCCTCGTGTAGCCTCGAAGTCAAGTTAATTTTGTTCAACTATAAAATAAATTATACAGTTGAACTTTTATCAATAAACGAACAAACTTGACGACATGCTAATTGACATTGACAATTAATTATTCAATAAAATAGTAAAAGAAACAAAATTAGTTTTTCTTGATCATTTTGTTTTTTCAATTATTTTCTGTTGTCATTTGTTGTCGTTGTTCTCAAGAATTATGAAAAATTAAACATTAAATACAATAAACGATTGGAATTATTTGTTATAATCAATAATTCAAGGTGATATATCCGTCGATCAAGTGTTAAAAATTCTAATGAAGCAAATATCGACCTTTAAACGATCTTTCCGGTTAATATAAGTTTTTCGAAAAATTATTGAATTTCATTTCAAAATTTCTGCAATTTATTGCATCAAGTAATAATACGCTAAATAAATAAAATACAATTAATTTATAATTGATTTGAATACAAATTGCAAAAATCAAATCGAAATTACAGAATCTTTTCATTATTATTATTTGTTGCAAAAGGAAAATTGTAAAACGAACAATTCAACGCTTTATTGATAAGAATAGAATAGAAGTGTTGTATATTTTGAAACAAATTGCATCTTAATACTTTAAGATACTGAAATATGTTTCACAGACTGTGTCACCATCATTATCGTTTAGATTGGATGGAAAACAAGACTAGTAAAATGCACATATAACACACACACACATACACAAACTTATATAAATATATTTATATACAACAAATATACATAGAAATAAATATATATACCCGGACGATGACCGAGGCCTTGGAAGCCACCCGGGTCCGATGGCCCCATGAAGAAGAAAAACGATATATGCATGTATACGTGTGCGTATATATGTGTATGTATGTGTTGTATATTTATATATGTAGTTGGAAACATTCAGACAAGAAGAAATCGCCAAGGCATCTTTGTGGAGGCCATCCAAAGATAATATTAACAACCAAGCAAATAACAACAAAAACATAAATTATTTTGAATAACACAATTAAAAAAAATTTATTCAATATTATTCAAAAGATTTTTTTGAATTTGAAGATGATTAAAAAGAAAGTTTTCCAAAAACCATGGCATTTTGAATTGTGGGGTTTTTATTTCATGGTAATATTAGTCGGTATTTTGGGGTCATTGAAAATCTCTATAGATACATAGAAACAACCAGCCGTGCTCTACATAAGTCTGGCATACATTAATATGGGTGGGTTTTCATTCTCTATCTATTCTATAGCCAATGATAGTTGGGGTTGATGGGGGATGATATTTTATTTATCCATCGTTCGACTATTATAAATTCTCAATTAGTAATTTGTATGGATCTATTTTCGAATAACTGTAAATATTTTTCTGTTATAGTTACCTTGCTAAGGCCATTTCGGCATGAGATAATCCAAAAGCTTGAAAGTTTTTCACTTTGAAAAATAATTCACAAAGCAATTTTATAATGAAAAAAATTATTTAAAACACTCAAAATTTCCAACCCTCAACACTCACGTTTATCATTCGTTTTATCTCACTTTATATAGTTAACTTAACCCTATAAATATCGATAATATTATAAAATACGTCAAATAGACACATGTCCAAGTCCATTCCCCATCGATATTCAACAGAGAACTACAGAAACTCAGAGATTCAAAGCTGTCCTTTCTCCCCACTATTTATAAAGAATTATTATTGTGAGTGTGTAGGAAAAAGCACCAATCGGACGAAATCGAGTAAGGTCGACGGAGACGTCAACGACGGATAAACTCTGAAATTCTCCGGGTCCTCCGTTATATTCTCCACTACTACTACTGAAAATACGATCAATAAAATCCCCATGAAAGTCGTCTTTTCAGTCTACAACACCACAAAATATATATGTACACCGATCTTTAAACCCTAACTGAAAAAAAAAGAACACCCTATATGTATAAAAGCTCCAACAATCGTTCCACTCTTAATCTACATATGAACATGTTATCTGAAAGATGAGAGGACAGGGAGAAAAACGTGAAAAAGCTCACAGTTGCGCATTATCAATAACCAGAACCGAAACTTAAAGGGGGCCACAATGTAAATGCATAAAATAAGGGTGATAGAAAATTTATAATACATATGAAAAATAATCACTGATCAACGTAAATCGTAACCTAAACAAGGCCAAATTGAAATCCATTAAATTTTAATAATCCCATTCAAAATTCAACAAGGACGTTTGTAAATAGCTACAATAAAAAAAAAATCGTTATTAGCAATGTCATGCGGAATTATAAACAAAAATTTAGATTAATAATCACGATCGGTCGTAACTTATTTTTGATAGTCCGCTAGTTTTTTTCATTTTTTTTTTTTTTTTTTTGAAGAAACAATAAATAAAATTTCAACTTTATTACATATTTTATTACGACAAATAATTGTGCTCGATTTTTCTGAAAAACAATTTTTGAATTTCCATCGATATGAGTTAAAAATGAAAACTATATTTGTCGAATTGAGAAAAATTGCGACATTATACAATGAAACTTCTGATGATTTCTGGCCTAATTTCTATTAAAACGGTTGACTCATGAGAATTTTAGATTGTTAACCATTCCACTCAATTAAATGCTCTCTACAAATAAATGAATGTAAATTACATGTTAAAAATATACAGGGATATTATTGTCTGTCATTTTATCAAAAAAGACAATAACTTTCTTTAAATTTGTCTTAAATTATTTGAATAAATATCAAATTTTCCGAATAAATTCTTGTTCTAATTTTCGCTCAACTAATTGATATTTTTAAAATTAGAAAAACTAGGATTTTCTCTAATTACTTTCCAAAGTTTTTAAATGTAAGTTAATTTTATGCTTTCTAAATCTTTTTTTCTATCTCTCTCTTTTTCTAAATCTCTAGTTTCGTTGAAATTGACGAGATGAAATACTGTCGATTTCAACCAATATAATTGCAAATATTTCCTGTAGATTATTAATTATGAATACGACAATTTTTCTTTTTATATGTTCAAAAATTGTCTCATTATTCATGTTATGGAATTGTCGGAACTGTAATTGTAATTTATATTGAACTTTCTAAAAATTAATAAAAATCTCATATCTCTCTCACTAGAAAGATTGTCTTTCAAGGTTTATTTTCGAAAAAAACAAAATTAGAAATTCTACCATAATATTTATAAAATTGTTCATCTCTCATCAAATTGATTGATTAGCAGATTACTATCTTGTTAAATGTTTCCGTTGATATAAATCGAATATAGCAAAATTGCGTCTGGCATTGAGAGATTATTTGTCAATTAATAAGAAAATTTGTAATTCAAAACTAGTCAATATAAAAATCAAATTGATAAATCTGATATTGTAGCCTGAAATTAACGATAATAAATATTTCAATAAACAAACTTAGATCTGATTTGATTTCAATCATTAAATATAATTAAAAAATATAAGCAAAACGAGTCCTTAAGTCACATTGGACAAATCAAATTTTATTTTATAGACTTTGAAATTTCGTTACGATTGTCGAACATTGGAAACCAACAATATTCAATTATATTAAATACTTTGGAAAAGTTCCAACTTGGCTATTAAACATCAAAAAAGAATCCAGATAATATAAAGTTCTGTTTGTTATCTATTTCAATTTAATTGATTGAATTTTCACAGAGGGATTCTAATCGAAAGGGGCCAGCTAGTCAACATTAATAAATATTGAAAACAATCACCGATTCACCCTTCAAGGGAACACAAATTACGATGATTCATGCTAATATTTACCTCTTTTTCTTTAATAATTAATAGGAAAATAGAACAAATTATTCTCAACATTGAAACAATATGAAAATCAATGAAACACTCATTATCCTTATTATAATCTCGTTTGTATTATTATCAAATAAATTCTTGGTACATTCTTGAAATAGGAAATCTAATACGTCACAGATAAAAGATATAATTTCCGTTGAATAAAATAAATAGAAAATTGTTAATCTGTATTTGGGTAAAACGAAACCACCTACTTTGCTATTTTTCAAAAAAATTTATCTGAACAAATATGAGAATTTCCTAAAATCAAAGCTTGAAAACAATCTTGAATTTAGGGATTCTTTTGGAAATTCAGACAGAATCAAATTACACACGATTTCCGTTCAAGACCTTTAGTTTAAACATCACAACTGCAGGTAATCTTGACTGACAAAAACAACGAAAAGCTCTTGGAATTAATTCTGAGTAAATTTAATAGAATTTTAACACCTAGTAATTTCATTATAATAATGATAATCATCATAAACATCGTCATCATTATCATGACTAATCCACAAAGTATTTAATTATAAATGTCTAATAGACGAAACAATATCAAATAGAACATGTTTGTTAATAAATTGATTATTTTGATAATAATTCTACGTGTTCTTTGTTTTAAATTTTGATTAATTAGAAAAATTGTGTTATGGAAATATGAAAATTATTATAGAAAACTTAACTGAGTATGGATTTATGGCCTCTGTTTCAAAAGGTTACAACCGAAACAGACAATAATTAGTTTAAGTGAGAGTTTTATAACTAGCAGAGGACACGAAATATTGGCCTCGTATAGAGGAGGTCGTCGAGGAAACGTTGTGCCGCAGACCGCGAAGAAGAATATAGCATTTTGGGTCAAATCTAAAAATTAACAATAAGAATTTATACAGAGAAAAAAGGGTCGTATATATTGTGTGTGTTCATTTCATAATTCCACCTACGAACGAAACGAGAAAATTAGCACACCAAAGATTGTTGTTGCCCATTCAAATAAAATTATACTAATAATAGTATTGATAATAATAATAATAATAATAATGATAGAGAAAAAGCACTAGAAATTGTATCGTGAAAGTTATCTTTCTATGTGTTGTGAATTTTCTGCTATTCTTTTTTTCTTTTTAAAAACACTTTATTGGCCACTAGTCTAAATTTAATCCCACTCAATCCAGAGTATAAATTGTGAAATCCACTTTCACTACCGTGGCCAAGTTTCATAATTCAATGGGGACGACTCTTATGGGTTTGTTAATTGATTCACACCACAATACACACCCTAATCGTTTTTAAGGAACCAACATTACCAAATAATACAAATAGATAAGATTTATCAAAAATTAGATATTTAGATAGAAAAAAATTTCAATTGGATAACAATCAATGGCACAAAATTGTTAGAAAGTTGCAGCTCTAAATCAATGATCTCTGCTATGTTAATACCTTTGTTCTTTGTTCAATATAATCAACTTACAATGCTTACATTCAACGATTATTAGAGGAAAAAAAAATGAAACTAGAGCATAGTCTTTCACCAAATTTTCAGATCATGAACGACTACTTTTTATTATTATTAACTGTATAAGGGCCATCTTTCTATTTAAAATATTTGATTTCAAAAATAATAAGCAACTGTAACGGTTTTCCATCTAAAAAGAAAGGTTATTGAATAATGAAAACAAAAGGCACTTTACATGAATAAATAACAAACAAACGACGTGTTGGCATTAAGGTCTTTGAATTGATGCTAAAAATATTCATTTTTTTCTGTTCCTATAAACCAAGGAAATATAAATGTGATTGTAAATCATTTAGAAATAAATACATAATTTTAAATTAGTTTAAAAAATGAATATTTTTTCCAAGCAATATAGGTAAGTATAAGTAGTGTGTGTCAATATAGTAAATTAATGTAGCCCTTGGCCTGACCCGGATTTTGTTGAATTACTTAACACACTGTCTGATCACACTGGATGAAATTAATTTTGAATACATTTTTTTTATCGTCTCCTTGTTGTTATGTCGTTCTTTAATTCAAAACCAATATAAACATAGAACAATATTAATATTCAAAGGATTTCTGTGATATATTCTAACCTTGAAAAGTTCAAGCTGTCATGATAATAGCTACAAATATAATAAGATAAAGGAAATTAATGTTTGTTTTTCTTTATAAATAAAAGGTGGTTGTCTTCGATAAAGTAAAATTGTACCCTCTAAATTTTCACACACACCCACACACACATCTTTTTTTTATAGATTAATCTTTACATTGAGACCGACTCGATCTTTGATTGATAACAATGATGATAATAATTGAAAAATTACACTTTGGCTTATAAACGAAATGTAAAAGTACTAAATGGCTAGTGCTACAAAAGATAACCTTCAAATATAAACATATGATACATACCACGAGTTTCAAGTAATTCACCGACATAAATCCAATTCAAATCATATCACTGTTTATAAGAGAACATTTTGTGAATTAAACTAATTGAAAAAAAATTGTATTGAAGACAAAGAAATTTTTTTTGAAAAAAAAACAAATATCAAAATTTAGCACTGTGAGACCATCTTGACATAATTTTAACGTCAACTAATAGATGGCAGCTTTAAAGATGTCATTGCTTGTTTAAAGAGTTGCAGAATTTCACTAAATTCGACATTTTATAGGGAAATTCGAAAGAAAAACTCATTTTAGAACAATTTAAATTTATTCTACTTTTTGTATAAAACTGGAACACAGATCAAGTTGATTGTTGATTAAAGAATTGTTGGAGAATATTGTTAGAAATTGGTATATTTAAATATTCGGTACCATCAGGTGATCGTTTGAATTTCACCATTTTATGATCGACAAATTCGGTTAATTGGGCCCTTAATGCTAGATCAGAACTGACTAAAAATGCTTCTCGACATAACGTATACAAATCTTTGAACGCTAAACCTATAAAAATGCTTACATCATAAATTTTTATCAAATAATTAATTAAAAATCACCTTGATAATACTGATTATTGCTGTTTTGAATTTGATGTTTCACAAGAATTAGATAAATGCCTTTTGAATTACTCGTTAATGATAAGAATACATTTCGTAATGATGATAATGCTAGAGTTCCCGTTCTTTGAACCATTAATGAACTTTCGAAAGCTGTCTCATCAAGATACGGATGATAAGATGTAACATCCCACCATGTAAAATTGAAGTTACTCAACTTTGAATGATCCCAAACTAAAAAATATTGAATTAGACGTGATCAAATTTTAATTAATTCGAAGACATTCACCTAAAGGGGCATTTATATGGTCTATTGTAGCTATTAGATGAATATTTTCGACTGCAGCTAAACGAGAGAAAACGTATTGTGATTTTGCCCCTTTGACCATTTCAATATTGTGGACGATTAGATAGAGATGAGTATCAGAAATGAAACTGAATTCGTTCGCAATCAATTCACAAGCTTCATAAATATTTGATGGATTCTCTTTCAATTCCAACAAATCACCAATAATTCCATCTAAAATTTGTTTGATCGTTAACGAGGGGAAAAATCCGTTAACAACAATAACTGGTAGTTTTTCCAAATACTCTTGATGAAAACGCTCTAGAATATTCTTTTTCGAGCCTAAGCCGTATAAAAGTATATTGAAATTCTCGTGCAACAATTGCAGCCATTTATTGAAATATCCAGAATTAGACTCGATTAAATTTCGAATCGATACTTGATGTTCTCCAGTTAATTTCATCTTACTCAACAATTTTTGCAATTGATCTTGTGGTAATCGTGGTGTTTCTAACTTATCTAAAGTATGATTTGATGTTATAATTTTCTTTATCGATTGATTCGTGAAATAATCGTCAGTTTTTATTGTGTAATCCTTATTGATTTTGCGAGACTTTGGAGTTGAAATTTTTGTTGTAATATTCTTGGATTTTGCAATTTTTGGTGAACGAGCTTCATCATCGTCGAAGATTTCGCTATTATTCGATTCATTTGTTGATTCATCTTCAGATTCAGTTGAAGCAGCAAATTCACTTCCACTATCAGAAAAATCATGTTCACTTGAACTATTTTCTTCTTGTATCTTAACAGCAATGTCTATAAAATTGAAAATTCATGAAATTTGAGTGAAAATCTAACAAATTAATATACTTTTGCGTAATTTTTCTCGTAATTGGTGAGGTGTTTTTGGTATATTCAGTTCGAGTGTTTCTGATACTTTTTTGAAGAGAGCATTTCGACGTTTGGTTTCTTGAAACGAGAAGATTTTATCACCTTGAACGTTTTCATTTTCGTGCAATACTAAAAGTTGGAAAATAAAATATCAATTTAACAATGAATCGAAATGGGAAATTACTCAGAGGTTTTTCTACAACTGCCGGTTCCTCATCGGTATCTTCACTGACGACAATTTCAATATTTTGCGGAGATTTTGGTTTCAATTTTCTTGGACGAAGACTTCGCCGTCGAGAGTTAACATCTTCGTCTGTCAATATTT
>JAZBGZ010000096.1:64678-83642 GCA_037414795.1 Stenodera caucasica | reverse complement strand
GGTTGTATGAATTTTTTCACCATTCGTAATTTACAATTACGTTCAACTTCATATTCAATTGTTGTAGATTCTGTGAGAAACGCATACGAACCGTCTTCGGTGAATAAAACGCGTTCAAGACCGCTTTCGACAGTTGGTTCCAAAGTGTTCTCTTTCAGAGTCATAGTTTCAAACATTTTTTTATAGATCGTATTGTTGGATGAGGCGAAAAATCCAAAAGTCGCGCTATATTCGACAGTGCCGTAGATTATACGATTTTGTCGAGCCAAATCGTCGACTTCTTTAATTATTAGAGTTTTTTTATTAGTTAAAAATGCAGCAAGACTCGCTATATACGATTGAGTGATAATTAAAGCGAAAAACCACCACATTGACGACACCAATCTCGACGAAATTCCCCTAAAATACAGTAAATGTGGTCGATTTGAAGCAAATCCCAATCGTGATCGCGATCTTGATCTCGGGGATCAAATCACTATTGTAAATCAAGATTGGGTTTTGTATGGAACCTGGAGAAATTACTTGGGTAGAATATCGCAGCCTTGATTCATGATCGATCCCAATGTTAGCCACATACAATTTTTAATATTCCAGATGTTTATTAGGGTTGAGGGCGATTGGTCGCAGGGATGCGGATTTTCCCAATCACCAGGCGCCATTCTAGAAGCAAATTATCATGATTATGGTCGAAAATTTCGTTAGAATCACACTACCTGGCAACAAAATAAAGAACAATGGCCAAAACTACAGTTAACATACCGATATAGAGCCAAACTTCTATTGTTAGAGGATCTAAAAATTTCCAAGTGCTATCTTCAACATCTAATTTACGATAAACGACACTAATTCCTGAAAAATTGGATTTTATCAGAATTTTTTTGATTGAATTGAAAGCCTCACCTAATCTCATAAATGGTAGACTGAAATCGATTCGTTCTTCACGTGATGGTGTTACTGTAATATCAGAAATTCCTAAATCGGCTTTCTGAAAATTTTCAAAATAACTGAAAAGTTTAGATAGTTACAAAAATTGTTACTTTATAGTAAACTGAGTCCAAAATCTCCTGAATGTTATTGACTAATTGTATTTCATAAGTGAAATTAGCAATTTTTGCAATTTTCGCTATTAAATCGATACAAAAACCTTCAAATCGTCGATTACCAATTAGATCTTCATGATTTGAACGCAGCATAACATAAGGTCGTTTCAAGCTATATATTCAAATTTTAATATTGAAAAATTGTGAATTAATTGGAATTTTATTGGGCACCTTGTAGCAATTACTACAGTAGTCCTTCCAAGACCTCGCATAATTTCGGCATTATCACGTCGCAAAACTACCCCGTTTGGATCCTTAGCACTCCAACTAGCTATAATTTCTTTGTTCAAATTGTCGTACAAATACAATGTAAAATTGGTGCGTTTGCCAAAAATATCAAATTCTGGCGGACCTGTCATCGGAAAGTTCATGAAATTCTGAAATCGGATTTGAGATAAGGTTCATCAATAGATCTAAATTTGATTTAAAGTACCTCCTTCATATGGTTGATAATTTGGGTTCCTGTTTCGAATTCGCCCTCTTCGCAGCTTATCCGATTAAAGACCAGTGACTCTTTCAGAGAATTCACAGACTCGACCAATAAGCTCATAGCATCATGCATTAGAACGGTTTCAGTCTAAAATCAGTCGACATTAATTCGAGTTGATGATTCATAATCGATAATACTTTAATTGAAAGAGGATCGATCGTCAAAAAATTACGATTGAGTCGTTCATTTTTCTCCCAAAACTTGACCAGATCTCTGAAAGNNNGGAAATAATTGTATCTCGGCGAGACCATATCAAGTTCCTTGGCATATTTGAAGATGTTTTCCACCATGTCTAAGTCACTATCGATCACAATATTTGTGATATTATAATTGATCGCTGTTTTCAAAGAAATCGGTAAATTATCTTGAATTTTCTCGATTATAATATTTGGATTTTTTATAATCTCCTTCAATCTTAATATGCCGTAATTATTTTGATATAAAATCAAAAAATTGTACCAATTTAGACTTGTCAATATTTCATTCAAACCAAATGCCAATAATTCCGATTCTGGATGGAAATTTAAACTCATCACTGTATCAAAGTAGGAATTTGTTGGTAGCCAATGGGTTTGTAAATATGGAATTTTCACTTTATTACAGCCGGATTGTAAAATTGGTGATGTTTGATGATTTGTACCAAATATCGCAATAATATTATCATTATCATTGATAATATCACAAACTAAACAATCTCGATTTATAATGATAATACCTAATGATAATAATATAATAATTTGGATACTTACACGATTTGATAATGTGAATATTATTTTTGTTTTGGATAAATTGATGAGTTCTATTGAATTTAACATGATCTCCTTCATAATTATTCCTGTAATTGATGTATCGAATCGGAATATCCTGCTGAAGGTCATCACTATCATAGAAAACACCAATATTTGCCAAAATTCCACTATCAACATTTTCAAAAATTGCCAAAATAATCAAAGAATCAATCAAAAAATACAGTAACATTTTATTTTTGTATAGAGGAAACAGTGACATGGTCGTATTTATTTTAAACCGAGAATTTCTCGTTTAATTCGAATGCAGTTGACGAAAATAGATATTTGGATTGGGGGGATTAGTTTAATTTTAGTATTTGATAGAATTGCAGCTCCAATATTATTTTAAAACATCTTTCAAGTCACATTCCTAAACTTTTCTATCGCCTCTTCGTTATGTCGATTGAATTAATCAGTAATAATCTTGAATATCAATTATTATTTTTTTAACGAACTTGATGTGATATTAGAGATTAGCACCATTTGGAATTGACTAGTTTGGTTGGTCGAGATAAGGCGCGGAACTCAAATAGCTGAACAATTCGAATTTTAGTTATTTGATTTGAGAACATCAAAATTGATTAATAATAATTTATTCTTATTCACAATTTCTTTAATTGAGTAGTTTCCACTGTAAAACCTTGTTATAATAAGTTATAACTAAAGATGATTAGATTTTGATTATTTTATTGATATTATTGATGAGTCTTGATTATAAAGAGCTACAAAATTCAAACGCTGAAAATCACAAACTTTCTACATATTGGATGATCAACTATTTTGGTCCGGTTTTATAGCAACTTGTTTTTCAGTTACAGTAACATTGACAGCGAATAAAATTTCAGCTTTGAGAACCTCCAAATATGTCAACTAAAATCGTACAATTACTTATTGATCTACTCAATAATCAATAATAGCGGAAAATTACATGCTCATCCACGGCAATTTTCCATACATTCCAAAGAAACTCGATAATACCAGAAATCAATCCGATTGCGAGTCCCACACCCAAAACTAAAAACACTCCACCAACTTGACCTATGGTCAATTCGGGACCTTGCTGGGCCTCCTGAAAAAAAAAATCAAAACGAAATTTGATTGGAATTTCCCAAATTATTTCCATTAAATTCCAAATTACTTCGCATTTTTTTTTGTTGTGTCGCCACCATTTCATTTTTAAATCCGTCAAAGTGCCGTTTTCTTGTAATCTCAAAATGGCATCATCGATAATCCCCCGATATGGATAATCTAGAAAAATTGCACTCAATGAATTTTTGATGTCGGCAAAATTAGATTTCTGGAATTTCCAAACTTAATGGCATTGCGATTCCGTAACTACGCGGATATATCGGCTTTTTCGGCGTACGAAGATCGCAGTTTTTCTCAACTTCGTATTCGATACTTGTTGATTCCATTAGAAATGCGTAGAGGCCGTCTTTCGTTGAACTAACCCGTCGCACTCCATCCTCATTACTATCTTCAAAAACGTTCGGCTCGCTCAATTTCATATTGGCGTACATTCGAATATAGGTGCTGTAATTTGAAGTTTTAAAGAATTCTTCTGTAGCCCCTTCATTTAGAGCACCATAAGTTATCTTGTTTTGTTTTGCTAAATCTTCGATGAATTTCACTTCGATCGGCTTTCCTGTTGTTAGATAAGCGGCCAAACTTGCCGTATATGTATTGGTGATGATCAATGTGAAAAGCCACCACATTGAAGCCACCAAACGTGACGAAATCCCCCTGAAAATCGGACAAATTATAAACTCTTGAAAAATCTCAGTTTTTCAATCGATACTTTGGTAGAATATCCGAACCGACGTTCATAATCGAAGCTAAAGTTAGCCATAGACAATTCTTTATTGTGAATGGGTTCTCTAATTCGTCCGGTTCGGGATTATTAGGATTCGGATTCTCCCAATCACCTGGAGCCATTCTGGAATTTCGATTATTGATCAATTTGTTTTTTCGTTTTAATTGTGGGATAAAAAACCACCTTGAAACTAAATAGAGAATTGTTGAGGCGAATAACATAAAAGTTCCAATAGAGAACCAAACTTCTATAGTTAAAGGTGCCAAGAAGTCGAATAATTTAACTTCAACGTCAACTTTTTTATATAAAACATCAATACCTTCAATATATATATATGTAAAGTTGAAGTTATATTAAATTGGAAAGTTTTTGAATTCTACCTAATTTCATGAACGGCATACTAAAATCGACAAATTCCTCCCTTTGTGGTGTTATTGTCAAATCGCAAATCCCCAATTGCGCCCTCTACAAAAAAAAACAATCAATCAAAATAACAAAAAAAAAATTGCTCAATTTTCGGTTTGTAATCAAACATGTTCGATTATATCGCCAATAATACCATCCCATGTTCCAGTTTCTTCGTTATATTTTCCGGATTTTCCGTTTGCTGTTATCATTATATCGAAATCGAAGCCGATTTTATCAGCAATTGCTTGAATCAAATCTATACTGTAGCCGTAATATCGATCTTTACCTTGCAGAATTTCACCGTTTTCTGCCTGTTTTTCCATCAAATAAGGCTCAACAATTCTATGAAATTGTAAATATGAAGAATCGGTCAGTTTTGGAACAGGGCCGGCTCGGAACGAAAATGTAACCTCATCAATACTCAAATTATTAGTTTCGAATTAAAAAAAGCTCTAAGCAATAATAACAATCATTTCGGGCATTAATCGCCTAGAGCCGGCCCTTTATAGCATCATTATACCTACTTCGACGATACTATAATCGTAGTATTGACAATATTCTTCATGAAGATTTTATAACGTTCATCTTCATCTCGTAATAACCGGATTTTATCCGGTTCTTGTAAATTCCATAGAGCTACAACTTCATTTTCGATACCATCAATTATCGAAATTTCCAAATTCGTTCGATTACCAAAATCGTCGAATTCAAATTGATTTTGCTGAAATTTTCTCAGTTTAAAATAAATTGAAATTTTGAAATCTACTTACAGATTTTATATGTGTGATAATTTGTGAGCCATACAAAAATCTTTGGCTACCATAACAACTTAATGGTTTCAATCCGGAAACTTCCCTGTCGTTCAGATAATTAGCGGCTCCAATCAAGAATTTGGCTGCTTGACTCATTAGCGCAGTTTCAGTCTTGATTGAACAATTTTTTTTTTAGAAATTAATTATTTTGTTATTTCGAACTTACTTCGATTTTATTTGGGGTGAATTGCGTGATTTTCCCTCGCCGATACTCGTAGGTCTCCCAATTTTTCACCATTTCCTCGAAATTGGGCTCATACGGATTGAAAATTCGGATCGTTGTCAAATTTGCGACTTTTTCGAATCCGTTGAATTCGGCCACATGACTATCCTGTAATTTCGATTGAAATCATCTAAATTTTAAGAAAATCAACAAATTTACAAGAGAAGTCAAGAAAATGTTGTTGAAAAAGCTTTCCAGTTGCATATCTTGAATTTGTTGGATAATTTCGGTGATTTTCTCCGGACAACAATCAAGAATTATTGGAAAATCGCCCAGTTTTCGTATTTCTTTCAATAACGGCCGTTGATCGGCTCCATCTAATAATTTTCGAATCAATATCGAGTTGCGATGAGTCCGTTCTTGATATTTTTGTAAATCTAGAATTTTTCTCAAACGATTCAGACTATTTTGATTCTCATAAATAATAACGAAACGTCTCCAATCGAGACTTTTCACAATAACAACGAGCGCTTGTGCGATAATTTCGGGATTCGGATGGAAATTCAAGGAAGTTGAGCTCGGCTTAAAAGTATCATTTTCATGCCAAATTGCCTGAATATAAGGAATGTTCAAATTCGTACAGATTGATTGGATGATCGGCGAAATCGGAGACGATTCCACACTTAAAACACCGACCAAATTCGCGTTAATTTCTAGTAAATTACAAACTAAAAAATTTGAAATGATAAAATATTTTATCTTGAAATTGAGCAAATTTACATTTTTTCGTTGTCCAAAACGAATTAATCTCATCAATTTCTATTGTGGTGATGTTATAAATTGAATTGTCGTCATAAAAGAAATTATTATCGGAAACCACACTTTTGACAGAGATCACTTTTTGGGCGTCTCTCGGTTTGGCTAGGAGTACTAAAATAGTCTTTCAGTCAAAATTAAAAATAATTGACGGTATTCAGCTTTACCTAAATTGAGGGCATTCGAATTTCCGCGCAACATTTCCACAAATTTCACTGAAATCAACAAAAATATTAAAAATTTCACCTGAATCATTATTATCGAAGTTGAGAATTGTGACTGTAATTTTCGATTCGACAACTTGACGACGTTATTTTCAACGTTATTTTTAAACGGCCAGTGGCGGCGCTTGGTTAATTGAGCGGTCTTGGTTAATAAATAAAACTCTTGTCAAATTTCCATGTCAACAATTTGCATATATATTGAATAATTATTACGATACAAAACTGAATTGCGATAAGTGTTATTAACAAAGTAAATGAAATGTAAACACGAAACCATGATTTGACCAAGACTCCAACTATAACTATGATACAAATTATTAAATTATGCAAATGTCATTGACGTTGTTGTTACATTAAACATGCTCAATTCTAAGGGCAAGGGGCGTAATTCAAACTACCCTTACTATATAACCGGTTATTTTACACATTGAAAAACTAATAGATCAATCATCATCATCGTCATCACCCGATATGACAAATAAATTGATGGGAACACTAACTAGTTTTGGGATAATGGGTCGAATTGATGATTGAACTGAACAAAATTTGAAATAAACAACTGATAGAAAGGGGCTAGAATTAAGTAATAATAAAAACAATAAACAATGGTCACTATTTGCCATTCAACTTATCGCATAGTTAATAGAGTTGCTGCATAATGAGAGTTTTGTCTCTTCAATTACTACAAAAACACGGGAAGGAGTTCGAATTATTTATAAGAATATCTCAATATTCTGTCTTATTTGAATTTTTGTTTTGTGAATTAGAAAAATTTTCAAGTTCAATGTGGAGAGTCGAAACTTGATATTTCAAATTTGTGATCTCATAGTGCTCTTCAGATCAAGACACTTGATTTTGGGGATAAAACTCTCATCGTCGTCGTGTGATTGTTGATTCAGAAAGTTGGCGTTAATCGTCGAAAATAGTCACAGTTAGTCGATTTTAAGACGCAATTATCACGTTCATATTCATGAGACTTTAGAATCAAAATCAATACTCCCATGTGTATTTTGCTTGTTTTTTCAATTGTCTATTTTAAAGTATTTAAAAAAGATTAAATAAAAGCTTTCAAAATAATAATGAAAATCAAAAAATTAAAAAAAAAAATAAGAGAATTGTAGACAGGGAAAAATTACGATCTGATATGACATTGTTGAAATAGTGTTGTTGTCACAATCAGACGTTTCGGACATTGTCGTATTTTATTTACATGGACATTTGCAATAACAAAACAACATCAACATACAGAAACAGAGAGAATATTTAATTTGACGAGTTTATTATTACTTGAATTGCACGAAAATAAAACAAAAATTAATTCGAAAAAGACAGAAATAAAGCTTGAGTGTTTTGTGTATAATTCAGTGAATTATTGTTGTTATCAAGTGAATATTTTATTATAAAATTTGATGTAGAAATTTTCCAAGGCAACACCAAATAACTAGGCATTTCCTGTAATGTTAATGGTAACAGGAAAACAAAACGAGAATTATTCAAATAGTTTTCATTAATGTAAAGTTGAACTGAACATCAAGTTGATTCGTTGAATAATGCAATGGAATTCTTATCATTTACATGGGAATTCGTTTATTTATATGGAATATTTGTTTTTTATTTCTTATCTTGAATACAATTCATCTCATCATAGTTGGTCTGAACTACTGACAACTAACTAGAGAATTTAACAAATAATAATTATCTCAATACAAATTTTTGTTGTGCGTGAATTTTGGTGGATGCGCCACTCAAGCATGCTTTGCAGCTCTCCATTGTAAATATTTGTGGATAATTTTTATAATTGTGGAAAATTCACAAATCGATGGAGAATTTCTCCAGGGATGTTTCAGGAATTTTTCATACTTTTATAAGGAATGATTTTCCAGGAGTAAATTATATGAGTTAGTGAAATGCTCTTTTTTCAATCATTCTGTTTCAATGGTTTTCAAGCTAGAGTATGAATTATCATTCAATCAAATTAGACTTTAGGCTTACAGAATTTCCAAAACTCTATGTTTCTCATAAATATATTTTTGGGAACAATATTTGACAAGACTAAGAGATTTTCTATCAAATTTCCATTGTATTTTTATCTCAGTTGACGAGATTACCAATCGAGTTTCACATCAATATCATATAAAGATGGTTATTTTCTTTAAAAGAAATTCCAGCAGTATTTGGAACTTTTTATTGTGAATATTTGTGAATAATTTTCTCAAATGTGAATAATACACGAGTCGATAAAGGTTTCTACTAGGAACTCTTGAGGGATTTATATTTTTTTCGTATCCAAGAATTTTCGAAGGATAAATTATGTGAGCTTGCGAAATTTAGTTCTATTTAATTATTATTTATTTTATATTAATATGAATGTGGATTGTGTCCAGGAGAATTTAGAGAATGTTTAGTGACAATTATCGTAACGCTTCCAGATTTCTGAAATTTGGCTTTAAATTCACAGAATTTTCAGTGGATCAACATTTACATTTTGTAATTCGGTAGCCGAATTGTAGTTTATTTCAAAATCACTTAATTTTGTGCTCAAATATCAATTCTGAGAACTCGACAAATTATTTTATTTTTGGAATTGAGAATAAATCTGTCATTTTGAACGAATTTTGGTGGATGCGCCATATACTCGACGAGTAAATCCAGCTTTACTCTCTTTTGCTTTTAAAATGATAATTATAAAACTAGTCTACTTTAGCTCAAATAATCTGTTGATTACAGTCAGATTAATCATTATTTCAGAGTAAATAATGAACCACTACCTAGTATTTTACTTTTAATTACATCCCAACATTTTGTTGTTAACAAGTTGACATAAACAAATTCAACTCGAAATAATTCCAGCAAAATTAGCACCTACTAAATACATATATACATAAACGATGTACATTATATATAAATATAGGTATATGAATGAGTATAAATATTGTAGAAAATACAACTAATGAGATTGAATTTATCTATTTTTCTCATTATCATTGTACTGTCGAATAAATTCAGTCAGTTTGCTGAACTTAGAAACAAGTTGGCATTAATTATAATTAAAACTAGTAGTCGAGCAGCTGCTTGTTTTTCGAGATTCCATAAATAAGTCGTATTATATTTGAGGCACGTTTTATATTCCATTATAATATCTTCAATGACCAACTATTATCTATCTCGTAGCAATTTCACTATCTTCAATAATATAATCTAACAGTAATCTGAAAAGTAATGTCGTTCAGGCCATTTCAAAACTCGAAACGTGGCCTGATTTTATTTTATAATTTTTAAAACCAAAAATTTAATCGAGACAAATTCGTTTAAAATTTAGTTATAGTTAATGTTTAACAACCCTTCAGTGTCCAATTCAACATAATTTCAGCATTAATATAATGAAAAGGCTAGGCAACAATTAACATATTTCCATGTTGACTCGGCAACTTTCACCCAAACTCACTAATTGAAATTTATCGTAACAGAACAACTATAAACCAGTTTTGTTGGGAATCTTTCATGTTCATGGAGCACATTAGGCTCATTGTTAAATGATATTTACTGTACAATTCACGTGGAAAAATCCACCCCAATATTGTATAAACAATCTAAAAGTGTGTAGGTGGAGATAATAAAAATAATGATAGCGGCAGCCTCACGTTCATATAATCTTTTAAGGGTGGAAACCACCCTATAGAAACTGGAAGCCATCAATCTCATCGACAGCTGTTTATTCTAGTGGTGCGCCTAAGGAAGGGTGATTTGTAATTTTGTTAGCTTTAATATCGAATGGAATGACAACAGAGCTTTATTTTATTTTATTTTATTTTATTATTTTTTTTTATTTGAATAAAATGATTGTCTCCCCCTTTTTTGATTTTATTAATCGAAATCAATCGAATTTCAAACTCGAGAAATTTATCACAATTTTCTATACAATCGAATCTATTTATATAATGAAATGTTTTTGATGAGATTTTAATTGAGATTATATTATATTTTTTAGGACAGTCCACCCTCTCCATATTATACTTCCGGTGATTGGATTTTTTATATAATTCCTTAAATCTTAATCTTCATCTAGATCTAGACAATCACAATTTTCACCAAGTTCCGCAATTCTATCTCGAGGATCGCCTGAAATTTCAACAATTCCAGTAATTTTCTCTGTTAGTCATGTTTAGAAATTGCGACTTCCCAATAGAAATAATCCGATATAATTAAATTTACAACTTTCATAATTCTATTGTTCGAGATTCTTATTTATATAACTAGTTCTAGGTTTTAATTTCTTTTTATAAAGTGACTGGTTGTTGTAAGATTTAGTAGAGTTTAACAGGAAAGCCATGTTATCGCGTCATGCAAACAATTCCGTAAATACTGGACTGTAACCGGATACATACAGGATGTCCGCTATACGACAACTGTTTGAATGTAGCTCGAGCTTTCGCATTAAAATCCTGACTAGCCTTATAAATAGGCGAGATATTCAAACCGTTACAAATGATAAAATTGTTTCTTATTTTAGAAATAATATCGAGTTTCGATAATTACTGACTTGAAGTATATTCAGTCGACCCTTAGAGCGTAGCGATCGTTCGAAATTATATCAAAATCACTAACGAAGAATTGATTGAGTTTATTTCGTACGGGCACGTTTTCTTTAAAAAAATTTAATTGTAGAGGCGGAAAATGAGGAAATTACCGAGCATACCGATTTATTATCACAATCGATCATGTAACATAAAATAATTGCCATACGATATCTGGATTATTATTACGAATTTACTGGCAATTAAAGTAAGCAAACTGGAATCGTAGCAATTAGGTTGTCCTGACGACGCCGTGAAAACTGTCCAATTTTCCTAACTTTGTTGTAAGTTGAATGGATTTCCGTTATTCGACACGATGACGATATCAAAGAGCGAACTATATTTAAATTTCAAATAGATATCGATTGTGGGCTGGATAATCGTATCATTGGGGGATGGATTTTTTGTATTATATGAAAGGCACCCCATTTGGGCCCGGATGACTTATAGACGCTCTCTAGTCTATTAAATCTTGCTACCGGACGTCCAATCTCATTCAAGAATTGATTCAAATATATTGAATCTAGTCGGTGAATAGGTTTGCAATTTTCATAGAAATTTCCAAGAGCCGGTCCTGTATAGTTGATAGCGTATACATACAGTTGACGATTTATCATCCGGCTGTCAGACGGTATCATTGTTGATGGTGCGGTTCGATCAGCATCGAAAACGGGCCCTTTTTCAAAATTCAACCAACCATAATTGAGAGTTTATCTTTTTTTCTATAAAAAAAATTACGTTGTTTTAAATATAAAAGAGTTCATTTTATAAGACAGTGTAATTTCCTTGATAGTAATTACACGATTCCATTTTAAGCTTTGATATAATTTAGATTTAGGTCTTTTGTTCTATTTTTGTCATCTTAGTTCGTTCTTTATATGAGCGAATTGTCGAGAATATGCACTTTGAAACTGAGGATGGCTATTAGATTTTTATCAAACTAAACTAAAATGTTTGCGGACGAGAATCTCGTTCAACTATGAAAATAGCTCGGTGAATGATATTATTGTCTCCGTTGTAAATTTAATGAAAACTTACCAATTTTATGAGGAGAATTCCTGAAAAATCACAAATATTCCAGCTGAAATTTTCCAAATAGGTTCTTTGGATTCGTTGATCAATAAATTTTAGACCAGTGATTCTCAAATTGTGATCGTCATAGCTTTTATAGAAAGTCTCATTTCAACTTTATTTAATCTTTATAATTTTCAGGAATTTTGTCAAGATTTCAGTTACACCCCAAGTATTCGAAGAGTTGCATTGAAAATAAGTCGGTACAGTAATTAAGCCGCGACTACAATTTCTCAACTCTAAATTTTGAGCCAATTTTCATTTGGAAGTTAGTTCTTATCATTATCAACAGGTATGCTGTTTTATGAACAATTGAAAACTCGTAATTTAGAATACTTACGACTTTTGTTTTTTATTTCAAATAGTTAAATTGAGAACTTTTACAAGTTGTACGATAAAAAATCAATTATTTGAAGCAAATAAAATTTACATATTTTAAATATTACATTTTCTCATGCTATGTTGACAAACATAGACTATACAGCGTGTCCTATTCCCAACTGTTCAAATATCTAAGCTGTTAATATACATATATATATATATATTTTTATTAGCTTTTACTATATTGATTTTCAATAATTCCAGCTTAGAGACAAAAAATCTATTAATGTTAAAATATAATTTGAAGAAACAGCCAGGATATTTGAACTGATTGCCATGGAACGGACATTCGGTATAAATCAACCATGCAAAAATAATGTATTCACTATACAAGCTAACATTCATTCCGAATAAAAATAAACATGGCCGTTACTTTAATGATGTAATAATCGTTACTTATTCAAGAAAAACAATAGACACGCGCTAACGTATACGCATACGCGGAAGATCCACATCCACATCCAACTATGTACACCTGTCTGTTGAATAAATCATCTAATAATTTTATTCAGAACATAATTTCGTTGAATCGTCGTAACGAAGTTGTTTTGATTATAAAACATTCACTAGAAATTTCCACTTTAATGGTAATTAATTTACCAAGAAGGAGAAGGAATGAATGAAAGAAAGAAACTGGGAGGCGTCTAACTTGAAAGGACAAAAACTGATTTCAATTAAAGTTTCATGAGAGAGTGGGGGAGGGGTGTGAGAGAGGGTGGCATTCGGTCGACTAGAGGAACGGGTAGTTGGTTATAATTATTCATCTCTGGTGATGAAATAACCGGCATCTTAAACTCTTCGTTCTTATTAAGATGATGATTTATATTCGGCCATTATCTTATTGTTCCCAAAAAATTTTTCCAGCCCTTATCATAACTTTTACTAATCCGTTCATTCAACCCTTTCGTCTAGATTTTCTTCTGTTCTGTTTTTAATTTAAATTTTTTTTACAAAAAAAAAAACAACGAAATTGTGATTTATTTATTTTCTGTAGCTATTGACTCGTGAATTTATTTATGTTTTTTTTGTAAGAATTGTTGTAACGAGTCGAACTTCTTACATTTAGATAAATGTCGCTGAGTTAAGCTAGCAAACAAATCAAGCCTTGTGGTTCACAATTGGAGAATCTGTTTCATTTGTTTGCCGGTTGATTTCAATTTAGAAATCCTATTTTTCTTATTACGTGATTCGATTCGTTGGAAAATTCGACAGAATCAAATCCAGTCGCCGCAGGACGGTTTCTTTTGTCTTTCTTGATAATTGTCTTTGGCTATTTCCATCAATATTCAGGACAATAAAATTTAGATCGAGTTTTGCTTTTGGAAATCGATCATTGTTGTTGCGAAAATTATGTTTAATATTACGTGAAATATTCAACAACAACAACAACAATAACAACAAAGAGAAACGAATTAGGTCGTTTTCATTTTAAATGAATTAATGTGGAAATGGTTGAATTACACGACAGGCGGCCAGGATACGAATAAGCTTTCTACTCTATTTATATTATTATTGTTATCATTATTATTATTTTTATTATAATTCTTTTTGAAAGCTTTTGTAGATGTAAAGCGTGATGTTCTATTACTTGTAGGTGGTTTTCTCCTCGAACACGCATAGTTATTTTTATTTGTCAGCAATTTACACCAGGACCGGCTTCAAGGCAATTGTCCCAACAAAATCGACTTTTTGCAATAATTCCGCGAGTCTTGCATTCAAATTTTAGAACTTTTTGGATTCTTCACATGATTTCGGAATAATTGATGCATCAGAAATTGCACAATATTTCTCCAATTATACCCGAAGATTCTCCGTTAAGATCCAAGATATTTCAGCCACATTGGGAGACTATTTCTATTGAAATGAAATATTGAAAAAATAGTTAATCGAAAGTTAGTTGTCAATAATAGGTTTCATTCTGGTTGAAGTTTTTTGTTCGATAATTCGTCCCTAGTCGATTATTTATTCATAAATAAATTTTTTGTCAAAAAATCATGAACAAGTTCAAATAGTTTTATTGTTCTGTTATTTTTTATATATAATTCGTGCTGTTATATTATTTATCGCTATCGGTTGATCGGTAAATCAATCGAATATAAAATAGAATTATTGCTAGTCTGTTGTTATATTATTATTATCATTGTTGTTGATTTCCAATTGAATTGTTTCCATATTTCCGTGAAATTGCTAGCTTCGCCTAAATTGCCGATTTTTATAAACTCGCGATTAATTATTGACAATTTTCTTTTTTGAAGTCATTTATGAAATTTATATTTTTCTCTCTCGATGCATTAGACTCGATCAATTATTAGTCTCTATTTGAGACTTGCAATTACATCCGATAAATATTTAATTATGATTCTATTCAAATATTAATTTAATCGAGCCAATTGATTTGATTCTATTATTATCATTAATATTGAATATTTTATTATTTCTAATTAAAGTCGAACTGTTTGAATCAATAATTGGAATGACTGGCGTCAATTAGATTTTTTTCGCTCTCGATTATCGATCGATAAGCAAATCTTTCATTGTAATAATTAATTCAACAACACACCGCACAAAGGCTCTATTGTCTCACATTAATTTTGTGAGTAGTTTCAAGGTATTGTGCACCCATCTAATGGTTTCTATAATTAAAGTAATTGTGTCCCTGATATTCTCTACCTTCGATACGATTATAATCTCTATAATAACTAAAATTACAAAACGTTAATTCTATCGACTAGCTAGCTAATCATTTCTATCACGGTATCTTCACCTTTCTCTCAAACACATTGACACATTATTATTATTATTATCATTATTATAGTTATTATTATCAACTTAATTATTGTACAGTTATTCAACTGTAACCAGAAATTCTCATGGTAGCGAATTTCATCTCAAATTATCGCTAATTAAGCGACATTGTTCGATTATGCGTATCCATAAATTTGTTGTTTTATTTATATTAATAACGTTGGAATTGGAATCGATATAGATTGTTTTTCTGTCTTATTTAAATCTGGAAATTTACTGTTGAGAGGATCAAAGATGAGCTCCAATTTCGTGGGAATATGAGCTAAAAAACAAAGTCGGAATAAATTCGTACAGGTGCTTTGAACTTTTATGTTTTTTTTGTTTTGTGCTTTTTTTTTGTTTGTTTTTTTTTTTTGGTTCATGTAGAAAGACAAGGAGAAATTGTGGGTGGATTTGGAACAAACAACAAGACGATCTTCGTAGTAACAATTTGTCACGACACGACATTATAAACACACAACCAAACGTATATAAACACTGTGTCGGAAGTGTTCGTTGAACATTATTTTACTTCTATATATACAATTCATATTGTTTGTTTTTCTCTTGTTTTCGTTCGAGTGTATTTGTGCTAGTATGTGCTAGTCGAGTTGAGTAAATTTCACGATTTTTATCGACAATGTACGATTCATGAAGAATTGGTGGAGGCACCTGGCAATTAGGACTAATTTCTGATCCTTTGACCCATTTTCTCTATCAAGAAAATAAATTTTTCTGAAGAAATTCTGTGAAAAATGTCCCTGAATCGTATTTGAGAAAAATTTTTGAGTTCGAACAACGATTTTATACTCGTTTTTATCGAAAATTGATGGAATATTCGAATAAATCATTGATATATAGATTGTTTTAGGATTATCCGATTGACATTTATCAGGAAGCTGAATTATTTCAAAATTTTATTGATCATGTTCTCTTATTCTCATCATTTGTTCTCCTGCTTCTTTTGTGATAATAAGTATTGGTGGTAGTGAGAATGAAAGTTCCAAAATTTACGGAATTTACGAAACTCTTGCTTTGATACACAGTGGACAGAGAGTGAAAAATGGTGCAGGCGCAGGATGAACATAAATAATTTATGAATTAGCCGTCTAGAATTCTATTAGTATTTCTACTTTAGTATTTCTTGATTAGGTTTTGCGAGAATCATTCATGAGACTTTCATAAAGATTTCGGCAATTTTTGGGATCGCCTCTCTAATAAAGTCGTTTCATTCACTAGTTCGTGTATCTCAGTTTTGAATATAGCTTGAATATGAAAAAAAAATGAAATGAAATGAGGAGACTTTCTATTCTTAGATCAAGTAGACAGTAAATAAAAAATGGTGGAGGCGCCGGATATAAATAATTTCTCAAATGTCTGTCTGAATTTTTTAACGGAAAGCTAGACTTTTCCAAACAACTCCGTTAAAAACTCGTCAGAGCTTTCAGTTGACTCCTATAACAGAAAATTTAAGCATTTTCGACAAAATTCTGGTGTTCAATCATCTATTTTCGAGATTGCTTCATAAACGAGATCGTCAGATTTTCATTATTAGTTTTTTGCTCACTGTTGTTTATATATAACTTTGAATGTGTTGATAAAAATGAGTGAAGTATATACAAAATTAGTGATTCCTGATTGTTATCAAAAAAGTGAACTGCGGCTCAAAGATTGTTGGAGGCGCCAGGCGAATTCTAAATAAATCTTCGTAATGTAAATAATTTCTGAATTATCTGTCTAGAACTTCTTGACAGGCAGCCAATTTTTTTTCTAAGCTCACTTGATGATTGTTTTCAAAAGTTTTTCACGAAACGTGAGAAACTCTAGCCGCTTCCGACGAAATTTCTAGGTTTAAATATCGCTCTTTGAACAAAGTCGTATTGTTCGTTCTTCTTTCATTCTTGTATATAAATGTATGTATATGCAATGATTTGGAAAATATCTTACGAAATAATGAAAGTTCGATATTCATAGAATATGGATTGTGGGCGAAGAATGGTGGAGGCGCCGGGCTATTATGGATAATTTTTGAATTATTCGCCTAGAATCTTCCATCGAAAAATCAGATTTTTGGTAATTTCTTGTGGAGTAGCCTCCGGAACGTCTCTTATGACTGATTTCGAGCTTTTTTGGCGAAAGTTTTGGTATCACTTTTTACCCGAAATTGTCATTCTCGTATTGTTCGTTTTTCTTTTCTTATCATTGAAATTGCATGGATCAATCTCAAGCTATTTGTCTATAAGTGTTTATCAGAATACCAAATTCTCTCAATTTTCTTGATAATGTTTTCTGGAAATGTCTATGAAATTCCGAATAAATCATCCAAGTAGAAATGAGATTTCGTAAAAAATCTCAACTTTATGATTTTGAGAGATCTGCAAGAGTGAACTTGTGCTTATAAAGCAAAATTTAAACATTATCGATGACTCCTCGACAATGTTAATCAACTTTTAGTGTAGGTCTTCCACATTCTCAGCCCTCTATTATTATTTTTATAGTCTCAACTGCTTTCTCTCGAAAAGTTGGCTTTTGAGGAGTATCTTGTACTTTACGACTACACTTGTAATAGTTTAAGTCAATTGACAATTATACATTATATATATGTATATAGCTGTTTTTTTTTTATTAGAGAAATGTTTATAGACCTCCTCCCACTTGAGAACTATCGATCTAAAATAATGTAGACTTCTTCATGAATGATTCATCGTACTTCCACCAGTCTAATACTATATATATATTTAAGATTAAAGTAAAATAAGATGTTTGTGTTTAAAATAAAATGTATTTCGAGTCGATCCAACTACTTTAGATGTGTGATAATGTGAATAAAGTCCTTTTTCAAACCGTTATCAAGCTTCATTTGTTTGATTTCTATTGGGAATTCGACATATGCGCATTTAAATCGATATTTCTATTTTATCGTAACAATATTAACAGAAAATCAACGTTTATTTTCTAGTGTTTGCTAGAAAATTATTTGCCTTCACTCAAAATCATTGATCATCAAATAATTGAAAACAACAAGCGACTAGTTACGTTATATCCGAATTAATTTCTAGTAGTGACAAGTTCAAAATTATTCAGCTATCGTTGTCAGGATCAACGGACACAATTCGTTGGATATTTCTATATGAAATTTGCAAAACTAGTAGTTTTGTCCGGATTCGATTCTAATTCGAGTTGAATTCGTCTAGTTACCTGCACAAATACAAATAATATCGAGAGTAATTGATGCAATTCGTGTTCAGTATGCATTAATCAGTCGTCAATAAAATGTTTTCATTGGACGGCCATCATTCTAACAAAAACACTAATTCGACTATAGTAATAATGCAGCCCCCTCTAAATAGAAAACAAAACAGTAAATAGAACGTTAATGTGTGATTTTTCTCTATTCAATATGACAATTAGGGCCAAATCACCTAGTTTTGCTGATAGTAATTTTTCGATATAGATGGCAATTTTCGACGCATTGCAGTTTCGTCTGCGGAATCAATCAGCGAATTTCCTTAGACTTGGCTGTCCTCGATGAGAGAACAA
>JAZBGZ010000096.1:12556-64635 GCA_037414795.1 Stenodera caucasica | reverse complement strand
GATCGGAAATAGAAAATTTATAAAATACAAATGGGAATATCAAAAACAATGAATAATAAGAAATTGAAGAGAAATAAAAAGCGATAATAGAACGAAGTTTAATTGATTCACGTCTGAATAAGGAATAGATGATATTTATTGAATGAAGAAATGAACAAATCGAATTGTGTCAAAATCGTTGATTTATTAAATAATATTTTTTCCCCATATTCAGATTTACATATTATTTGTGACGAAGACAGACATCTAATCTATTTTTGACAGAATATTGAAGGAGTCGTGTTGAATATTGAAGTAATACGACATGAAAATTGGACATAATATCCAGCTATTGTTGTTGCCTTTCAGTCTTAAGATATACTTGTATACGGAATGTTTCAGAATAATTGCTGGCTCTAGAATTAGGTTTAATACTGAACAAGCTTATTTGATTCAATATCTAGTGAGATTTGTAAAAAAGTTCGATCGACATTGGATCATTTTTTTTTTCAGAAAAAACTTCAATTCTCTCTAATTGTTTTCTATTATTTAAAATTCAATTTTCAACAGATTTTATCAAACAATTATTATTTATTGAGCCAAATTTCATAGATTTTTCCCATTTAAAAATCCTATATTTGTAACGTAACCAGCATTCTGTTTAGTTGCAGTATTGGAGGTGTGAGCTCGGTCGATAAGACAGACACCGTATGAAATGGATTGAAATTCCTGTTACCAATCACCTAATCAACTCAATTACCATTTGAACAGTTATCATATTGTTGTTTATTCAATTCAGTAGTCACTTGATCGATCGATTCAATTCATTAACAATACTCCTTCGATCTAGTCACAATTGTTGACTTCACTCGAATTAAACTCGAACTCTATTCTATTGTTTTTCGCCATATTTCTTGATCAAAACCACATTTCGAACAACTCTACTTATAACTCGCATTATCCTCAAAGATATTATCGTAAATTTTGATATAAAGACACTTTCAACTGAAAACAGCTGAATAGTGGATGATAATTATCATGTAATGAGGCGAACCAGTGCTACATTCACCCCAATTGGGAGATAATATCGTTTTAACTATTGTGCCGGGACTAAGGGCCCGATTTATAATTACAAAAAAAACTCATTACATTAGTTTTTATTTATTTTGATAATTTGAATCGCGAATTATTTCCGAAAAAACAAACAAACTATAAAAATTTAAACTCACTTTGACAATAATAATGCGGCGAAATCCATAATTTTGTTGTTTAATAATCAGTATTTGGCTGTGGCGCGAACTTTGATGATTTAATCTGTGAAATTTACGCGACTATCACCGATATTGGTTTTGATTTTTTCATTTTACAGTTTGTTTTTTTTTTCGTGTATTATTTTGATTTATAATCATGATGGAATAAATTCGAATAGAAAATGGTTCGGCCATCGTCAATAATGTCTATTGTGAAAGTGTTGTACGTGTGTTTTGGGGATTCTACAATGCATCTGTATTCAAGTTAGATTTAACATGTAAAAATGGCACACATCCAGACCGTTGGGCACGTATTTGTTCGTGGTTTTCATATCACATTTGGATTTGGTTGTTGTTGTTGTTGTTGGTGAAGGTGGTTACCATAGACGTGATCCGATAAATATTAAAATGTAATGTTAACGGTCATTTGCATAAACCAAAATCGTCCCTGGAATTTTTGACGCCAATTAATAATGCAATATATTTGTCTACTATTCAATATTCCTCTGATCCAGCATCTATCCACTGACTTATGGGATCACATCACAAATTTCCGGTACTTCCAGCTAAAGGGGTAGGTCTTTTTTTTGATGCTCGAACATTTTTATCAAGTATCTAGAAATTATTTTGAAATCGCTCGGTAAATAGTCAAGATATTTGGACAAGCTGTTATGAAACATGACACCCTGTATATATTGATTGTATTACATTCACCATATACATAGTCATAAATTGTTCCCTAGTCATTTCTATACTCTCAACATAACACCCATACTACCTCAAACATCAACTAGATCTACCAAGTAAATATTTGAAATGACTATTTGTTCTTGTTTCTGGTTGGATACAAATCATTTGTATGCAAATTAGCGGCATACCGGTCGAGAATTACAAATAGAGAAAAAAAAATCAATTTCAGGTAAATAGAAAAATTGTTATTATTTCCAAATTTTGTTGATCACTTCGCTGTTCCGAATGAACAAAGAGGTGGAATTTATATTAGAGTTATTAGGAGTTGATCACGTTATTTAGTCTGGCCTTACATGCAATTTTATAAATTTTAATTCACCTCAAAATACAGACTGTTATATTTGAGGAATTTCAACATTATTGGAAGTTCAAATCGTTAGTTTATAATAGGAGGATTCGATTATTATTGGAAATTAATTGCAAAATTTCTATTTTAATTTGTGAGTGAATCGTTTGGTTTTTAATCAGAAATTTGATGACGGTCTGTATATTTTGTCGCAACAAACAAGGGCTATTATAATAATCATCTAGGATCTGTCGACAAGTTAATAGGTCTATTATATAGTCGAAACTGGAACAAATGTATAGTTTTCCACAATTTAGGAATTATAGGGTGTATTTTTCCAGTTGAAGTTTTGATAAAAAGTGGATGAATGCTACACCCCTGAAATTGGCATGCGACAAATTTTCCGAACGATAGATTTTCGATTATTTATGTCATTGAAGTCCATTTTTACAGTTTCATGAAACTTTCAGACGAGTCAGTTTTTTAAATTCTCTATTGTTTGAGCTTTGTCCCAAAAATAGACAAGATTGAGGCCTTGTTAATTGATAGAAATTTAGACTCAAAATAAAGAGGAAAAAATTAGAGATTTTGTTGAAATTTTCCTATTAATAGATCTTCTATGATTTTTGTAAAAGTGCTCTATTATTTGAGCCTTATCCCAAAACTAGTTAATTTTTAGAAATTCAGTCGAATATTATTATCGTTACACGAGATCTCGATAGAGTGTTGGTCGGTGCTCCATTATAGATAATCATAAGAAATTCCTCCTCTAATTTCGAAGCAGATTATATTATTAATCATCATAACTTCTAATTAATTGGAATTATTTAAACTTTACTTGATAACCACACCAACTATTCATCAAAATGTCATAAATATTCCCGTTTATAATACTTGAAATATGTTACTTCATATTTATCTACGATGTAAAATTATTATATTTTAAATATTTATACTAAAAGCATTTGTTTAATTTTGTGCATATAACGTGAGTGTTTCCCAGCAATGATGGATTCAACACGTCCGGGACAATCGCAAATATTTACCTGTCCCAATGGTTGGCCACATTTCACAACAAATACGGGAATTTCCCGTGGAAATCTAATCGAAAATGCCTCACACTCCAATTTCTTTGATTTTCAAATCCGGTTATAGCCTCGAATTTTCCGAACGAATCATTGTTTTCACTCCCGACTATATCCTTGCGAGCTTTTAAATAAACAAATCATTCTCCATCAAAGTCTTATATAGTCGTTTGTTTTCTTTACCATCTTCTCCACCGCCTTCTCTATTTCTCCAGCATGTTATTATTATTCCCTTTTCTCGAATTAAATAGAAAGAAAAAAAAGTAAATGTCGTGACAACATTTTTCACTTTAGTTATTTAACATTTGAGAATAACAAATATGTTATTTGTATTAGTTAAATGTAAATAGTAAATATTGGGCGCATGTCGTTTATAAGAGCAGACGGCGTCGCGACGCAACTCGACTCAACTCAACAAAGTTTCAGTTGTTCAACGTTATCGAAACGCGTCGGACCAAAATACGTAGTGCAATCAACCAAAAACACGTGTACATTACGACAAAACCACCCCTATTTATTTATTTATTCAATTATCAATTTCCATATCATTTCGTTTGAAATTAAGTTGAAATTTCGCGATTATTATGGAGTAATGTGAGTGCCGATATTAAGGATGAACATCCCCAAATTGGGTCGTTTAATGTTTTTCACACTTATTTTAGGTAGGTACGAAATCTATCTATAAACCGGAAAACACAATTTTCCAGGACTTGGATTTTTGACAGTATTGTGCTCAATTCAATAGCTTCACAAAAACTCTTCTACCCTCTCATATTAGATTAGCAAATCCCAAATTTAATAGAAACAGTTGAAATTTCTGCACTAGCTAAAGAAATGTAAACTTAACTGGTCTATTAATTCTATTGAATTGAGTCTAAGACGGTCTACTTGAAAGGGTTGAATATTCATCATCAATATAAATCACACAAAAACTTATCTTCTATATAGAGAGGCCTTTCCATTGGAATCATCATCATCATCATCATCATTTCTATAATTCAAACGACATTCTATTCAAATTGGAGCGACATTCTAGTTTTCGTGGGTCATTAAAATTAGAAATAGAGCGACGCCTGTGAAGATCTCATTAAGATTCGTTATCTACATTGCACCATTTTTTTTTGTCCACCCACCCTTAAAGTATGGACAGAAATTAACGAGATGAAAATAAATATTGGGGAAAAGAAATTTAATGCTCCGTTTCCGTACAATTTGGCCCATTATAATACAAGACTTTTTCATCAATAAAGGACGTCTACAAAAATATCAGATTTCCTTTCGTGTAATTTTCGTTTGTTTTTTTTAACAAGTCAGTACAAAGTGTTACAAGATTGCCAACGTGACCAGATGACAAAATAGTTTTTCCCAACATATCTGTGTGTATCTTTCTGACGAGCATCTGTGTAGAGAATATTGTTAGTTTCCTTTTACAGTTTCAGGACAATTTTTGTTATTTTTTTTTGGGGGGGGTGGTGGTGGTGTGAGTAGATGGACGGAACACAAAGGACATAAATAAATTCTTTATTGTATTACTATTGTGAAAGTCTTGAAAAGGGCTGTAACGTGTTGTCCTTACATCATTCATAAATTGGACTTTTGCTACTTTGTCTTTTGTCCTTATAGAATTAGATCGAATTTTCTTTGGAAAAACAAAAACCGAGTTTATTCTCAAATGAAATTGACTAGTCTCACATTACTTGTTAGATATCGAATTGTAATTACGACACAAAACAAAACGCTCCATAAATAATGATTTTTCTATTATGCTGTCGAATTTCAGGTTGTAAAAGCGAATTTCAAATTCAGACGTTCGTTATTTTTAGTTGGAAGTAAAAAAAAACGTTTCCAATGAGATCAAGAAACCGCTCTATTCACCAAAATCATCTTAGTGCTTGTATTGATATATTAATATGTAACCGATACAAATTATATAAGTTAACGTCTCCATTGATATCAAAGGAATAATTGAGAGTAAGTGGAATTCGACGAGCTTGTCGAATTATGCGAATCAAAGCTCTTAATTAGAGTTTCAATTAATATTCTGCTCTATTCCCACATATTTTTCAGTTATAGCTGAAACCTCTCAATTACATTTCTTCAATCAAATTGAAATATTGTACAATTTCGATTTTACGGACCGATTATCGGTTAAATCAAATTATTAATTCGATTATTCTAAACATCATGACTGAGTTTAATAGTTGGACAGATAAGATCTTAAATCTATTGTCTACAATTAATTTCACAAAGTTCCAAATGAAAACAAAAGACAAATTATAACAACCCCTTGTCCTACTTACCTCTAATTCACCCTTGAATAAATCTACAATAATATCGATTTGTCGGTGAATTTAGAATGTCATCTTTAAATCTGACCCTTTTGTCGCCTGGTTATATTTTTTGTGTTTTCTCGATTGAAATCGTCCAAATGAACCGGTGAAGAAAATAAAGGTGAAAGTGTTTAATTTTTTTATTTCGCTTCATTCTCGAATTCGTTGCCATATTGTTATTGTCGTCAAGAACAGACGCATTTTCACTTGACGACGACATTATTGAAAATTCGAAATTATTCTTTTTTGTGTGTTTAAATTTCTCCGTTGAAATAACATGATGGAAACGACCAATACACGCGAAAATTCATGTCTGTCTATTTTCATATATTAACATTAGAATGGATAATAACACAAAGCTAGTTATTCAATTCATTATTTTTAATTATGACGGCTTTACACGCAACGTAATATCGGTAATTTTAATGTAGAACTCGACAATATAGCGATATTTGACTCTCAAAATACGACTTCATTTACTCGATAATAATTCCACAAATTAACCCCTTACTACAGGCGCGTATTTATATGAAAATTCATAATTCATCGTTATTTCTAAAGGGGGAAAAAAAACTCAATCCGAATCTCCTTCACTTTCATTTTTTGTTCTATTCCATTATATTTTGGCGAATAGAATATCCAAATCAAAGAGCTGCGAAAAACTTGAAAAATTCCATTAAATATAAACGAATAATTTCTATTACCGGTAAGAAAATGAAATATTTACAATTTTTCTGCAATACAATTACTTATTCTTGTATTCCACTTTCTCTAATATCGATTTCGACTCATGTTTAGATTGTGGCCAATAACTAATCGATGATTCTATTTCCAAATTGGGTTAGTGGACAGAAACGTAGACCGGGCCAATATTCCCTGGAGAATCAGTAATACGCTTTGCAATTCTCTAACGTATAAACGTCCTGATTTATAGCTCGATGTTCACTCGTATTAGAATCGAACTTTCTACAGCGAATTTTCTATAACCGTACAACATTATTTTATAGTAAAACCGACAAGAATCTCCCCAAAACAACAACAATAATAACAAAATTGTCTTTGAAAATTGAAATATATATTTTTTCAATGATAGTTACATGGATATCTATAGCCACAGGTGGATTTTCTTATAATACGGAATTTATCTCCGAGAATGTCAAGACGAGAAACAATAATACGAGTATTAAAGTTTTTATGTGTGTTTTCAAAGTTGGCATAAAAACAACTTGATCAGAACAAAGTGTAGTTTTGTGTGAGATTTACTTGATTTAACCGACGTTTTTATATATTCGTCTAGGCGAATTATAACGTTGTTGTTCTGGTAAATTTGAACGTTAATATTCTAGGAGCGTTCAATTTGCACTAATTGCGTCCCTTCTCGAAATTATTCGGCTCCGTTGTCAGCTAAGCTTGATTATTTCCGGTGTGTATAGCCCTTTTGGAAGATTTACTTCCGAATGAGATAGAAAAATCTTAATTGAATATGGAAAATTACGTCAAATTCCCCGCAATATAGATTATGATGCAGAAATGGTGGAGGCGCCGGGTGAGTGTTTCTGTTAAAAAATAATAATTACAATCAATTTAAATCAATCAAATTCAATAATATTATAAAGAAAATTCTGATAATGATTTCCATTACGTGGAATAGCGTTATATTTTCGTCTTTCGTTACATTTAGAAAAATCGTCAGGATTTACACAAAAATACGTACTTTTATTTTAATAGTTCAAAAATCATCATATACCGTAGAAAATCTATATTCAGCACACTGGGTAATTATAAGCAGCTTATACTTCGTATTTGATTTTCGGAAAATTTTATTCGATCTAAAATCGCCCCAAATCGATGAATTACAAATGTGGCTCATATAACATTATATCGATTCGTTTGTGATTTGTTAGATGTCTCAATAATAGGTCCATTGTGTCTGAAGTCTTGACGTCGATATCAATCTCATGTGTGTTTCCACTTTATTGTTAGATAGAAGAATTTTTGCCTGGTCTTGAAATTCTAACAATACAAAAATTGAAAATACACTCTTTCATCTGCGATTTGCTGAAATCTTAGTGAAAAATTCGTAAAAATAACAATGTTAGAGGTCAGTTCGTGAGCGAGCTCACAATGTTAGAAATATCTTTGTCGGATTCAACTTGAAACAAAAGAAACTGATATCGCCTCAAAATAAATGAATCCGAATCTGTGAAAATGCAGTCATCGGATTTTGTATTTATGATAAAAACTATGAGATATAAAAGTACTAGATAATTTCATTGAGATTGTTTAGGAGGAATTTTAGCGGTCGAAAACTTTAAAGTTCATGGAGATTTCACAATAGAAACTTCAGGCATTATACAAGTATAATTTTCTAGATTGATGAAGCTTTACGGATATCGTTTCGTGGGGTCCCTCAATTATTATTGAGAAATCGAGATCAACAACTAAATAAAGCAGATTATTGGTTTAAAATAAACACGATTAATAGTAAAAGTCAAATATAAACTGTTACGAAATTACTGTTTATGGCGTTTTTAATTAATAACATAAACAATATTATATTTTATCACAAGATTTAACTCACAAATACATATACATATACATATTTATATATGTATAATTGTATAGCATGCTTCATGCTGATCTGAAGTTAAAATTCATTTAATAAAGAAACAGCCCGCGGTTGTCCCACCAGATTTCCGAAAGTCTCTGAGACTGGCATAATTGTGGAAACCGCGCCACGAACAAAAGGTTCAACATAAATAAAATAAAAGTTCATTAAACTGGTGGCTCGTTGTTCTTCTTGTTGTTTATGTTGTTGTTGTTGTTGTTGTTGTTTTAGTTGGTAGTAATTGTGGTGACGGCGGCACTGATAGCAGTGGAGAAACGTCGAATTGCATCGCCCCCATCCCTTCAGCCGTTCAAAGGGAATATTTTATAAAGCCAGTTGACATCAAACCGGGAAAGGGTTTCAGCACACACACACACACACACACACACACATTTACAAAGAAGTGAAGTGGAGGCGGACTAAAAAATTACGTCAGATGCAAATGACACGACCAGACGAAAGTGGGCGTCGGTCCCGTGGGTAGAGCCGCTTTTTTATTTTTTCCTCCACCATCACCGCCACCCTTTTCTCTTGCAACAATTTACAAGTTGATAAAGTTGGGAAAAGTAGGACAGCCAACTTGCATATTGGGGTTGGTGGTTGGACGTTTAGTTAAGAGTCGACACGTTCGAATATATCGCATTTCTGCGGTTGATAAACCATTGCCGCCCTGTTGCTCCAGGGATGTTTTAATTTACAATTTCAAAGTGTATTCGCGGCAAAAGGAAAAAATCTCGTGTATTTTTCTAGTCAAGAAAATGTAGGAAAGAGATCGAATCGGTACAGATACGGAATATCAAATAGATGACGATGGGAAAAATTCTACTCTACATTAGTAATATTTTTAAATTAAACAACCCACTCCGACCTTTATTGCGGAGTTGTTGAATTATTCAAATCGAAAGCCGAATGTAATTATTTTTTTTTCATCTGTAAATAAATAATTCAGCTCTTCAATCCTGTTGTAGGAATAACTCCAGAAACTTCAGTAAAAATGTAGTAGTTTGTTTTATTCTTCAATATTTGATATCTCTAGACGCTCTTTCTATTGCTTAAACGTTAAACTCTCGTAGTGAAAAGTTGACACTGTGGAAATCTCATCACAACAATGTCGACTTTTTAACAGCCGAATTTACATAAATTATACCAGAGTTGTCAATAAAAAAAATCAGCAATTTATATGGGAGATTTACAATTTTTCGAAAAATTTCGCTTATTCATCGATTTTAATTCGAAATTGAATAGAATTGTATAGGGCCACGTTTCAATGGATACTTGCCTAATTGTAGCTTTTCGTATTGTTGTATAAAATCGCAATTTAGTAGTAGCGCTAAACAATCAAGCCCACATATGTACACATATTGTTTTCAATTAAAATTCGGCACACCACATCAAATCGATTATATTATTCCCGGTTTATATCCCCCGTAGGAGTGTTAGTGTAGTGGAATGATTTAGAAAGATATTACATGAATTTATGGACTATTACTTACGGTACAAACATGCGTTCCAATCAATTTATTGTACATCAAAACATACACCATCCGCTAAATTCGTAACAATAAATCGACATCTGTTTAATTCGAATCGAATGCATCTCTTTATGTATGTGCGTTATTCGGCCAGTGTTTTGACTCCATAAATCAATGAACGGAACTTTGAATATACCAATAATTTCTGAATCGAGCCCGAAATATCAAAGATGATTCGCAACTTTGGTGGATGCGCGCCGGCTCTTTTTCCAATCAATTCTCTTAAATATTTACAAAGTATTAAGTAAACCCCAATTTTTTTCCTATCGAAGACAAATTAATAATTCACCAATTCCATCATTGAAGTTTACAAGAAATACGTTATTTCTTCGATAAACAATTTCCTTCTGGATTTCTAATAAATAACTAAGAGGCACTCCAATTCTATATTGCTTTATTGAAAGTTGAATTAGAAAAAAAATTAATAACTATTTCTCAAATATTATAATTTAATGGAATAATTCAATTGTTTGGACTATCATTCAACAAGAGTTACACTCAGATGTAAATTTTCTATGTCTGAAGAGAATTAATTGGCTCTTTCAAGAAAATGAAACAAACACTCGATAGTAATTGAACTCGCTCATCCGATATATACAATTTTCCAATTATTGTTAAATTTTTTTTCTAAGGAAATCTAATAAATCGTATTATGATATTTTCCGTTATTGTATTGATGATTTTCGCAACTGAGAAAAAGCAATCGACTAAAAATAAATTCGATTTGCTTGTGTAATTTGATTTAGTTGATATAAGAGATAGAATGATTCTCTAGTGTAAAGGAAACAAATATATAGAATTGGGAATTGATGATCAGGATAATGATACTTGAAATAAGCAATAATACTTGTTTGAGTTAATTGAATTGGTAAAATGATAAATATTGGTGATTATTATTGAGAATTAATTCCATCAAAGTTGAGCGGATTAGCATTAATTATCTAAAGAATTTGAATTTATGGTTAATTGAAGAATGCCGTAAAGTTTCTATTCGGGTTTATTTTCCGTTGGATATTTATAGGAATTTGGATCGTATCGTTATCAATTTGTACGGCTGTTTTCTAATCAAATATGGACAAGTATTTGGAAAATTTATTGGATAATTATTGGGAATTCTATTATCTCTAATTAACGACCACAAGAACTGTTGTTTTAATCTAAATTCACTCATTTCATTGAAAATAAATTTTCCACATTTATCAACAAACTAGGATTACTCAGCCACGTTTATAGTAAGTAGATTTTTATCCAATTCTCAATCGATATTTCAGTATTTCTAGCGACTAGAACTTTACAGTCTATTCAAAGAATTTGTAAAGTTGCTTCGGAGTCTCGAATAATTATCAAATCAATATGGTTTCAATCACAATTTTTCTGATCTTCTCCATAAAGTCTAATCCTTAAAAAAATAAACTAAGAAATCAATCACTTAGTGCTTAATTTTTGGAGTCCAAACTTCACCATTCAGTTTTAGAGCCGCAAGATTCACGTTCTCGTTATAAATTTCTGTGTGTTTCCTTTTCAAATTTCTCTATTTTGTATCAAAACATTCAATCTCTTGACCCGAATTTGTGACTGTTTATTCTTCGAATAGAGCTTGTCAACAAGGTCCAAATTATAATCTCCCCAATCTAAAGTGTCAAGAAAATTCGTCAACTTAATGGATAACATCGCAGATTCTTCGAAATTTGAATACAGAGATTTAGGGAGGGAGGTTATATTGAATTTGGTGAATTTAGCTAGAAAATGAAGTTATTCCTTTTCTGGAAATCTAACCAACAAAAAGTGGAAGTTGTCTGAGAAATAACAAATAACAATAACAAATCTTGCCAGAAAACCTAACGATTGAACTAATTTTATTGGAGAAACTTCACCCTAATTTGAAAACTGCGAACATCAAGGTAATATTAGGAAGTGGGAAGTTTTATTGGAGTCGTAAAAATACAAGTAATAAGAGTGAGATACTGACTAATTGTGAGAATTGTTGGGAATTGCACTCGTAATTTTCTTTAAAAAATTTATTAAGATAGAATACAGAGTCGCTCTAGAAAACTCCGAAATTGACTGGCAATATGTAAATATCGCTAGAAAAACTACAAATTTGACCAGAAACTCAACTAAATTGATTGTTAGCTTATAATAAGATTGAAACCAAGTGGCGCATCCACCGAAATTACATTACCTCACTCATCTACTTTGTTATCAGTCGAATAAAGTCAAGAACAAAACAATTTTTACAAATATAGAATTAATCGACTGAATATAGCAAAATATCGGACAAAACCGGAAATTCAACCTAAATCTCAAATTGAATCCTAGAGACCAAAATACTCTAGTTTGATCTAGTAGCACATCCACCAGATTTACACTTGCTCTTTCAAATTATTTTTTTCTACATTTGGATGAAATGAGTGATTGCCAAGAAAATTTGTCATAAAGGCGATTGAAAGAGCAAGTTTATTGAATTTTTATGAAAAAAAAATATGGTAAATTGAGCTAGAAAATTGAGTTTTCTCTTGTCTGGAAAACACCTAACTAACGAGAGTAAGATATTCCAAAATATGAGGGATAAGCAAATTGGTCTTGAATATAAGTCAAAGTCTTGTCAGGAAACCTAATGATTTGACTAAAATTGTTGGGGGAAATTTCATCTTAATTTGTTAGTCGCAAACATTGAGGGTGTGCTTAGGAGTGAGGAATTCTATCAAAAACATAAAAATATAACTGAAAATCTCATCCAAATTTGAGAGTCTTGGGCATTGAGAAGTATGAATTTAAACCGTCCAAGACCTAAGAAAAACTTGAAGGAATCCAAAATTATTAGAAAATGTGGAAATTATTGGATATTCCGATATAGTGGCGCATTCACCAAAATTGCATTAATTCTTATCGCCTTCATTATTATGAGTAAAACTGAAAACAAATGAGTTTTTTTCTTAATATTTTGAATAAATGATAAAGTGGGAAGGAAATTCGTCAACTGAATCGACTAAATCACGCACTATTTGAAATTTTCTTTTATATATTCGTCTAGTGGTTTAATTGCACCAGTCACAATAATCTTTACCACTTTCATATTATTATTATTATTGTAGATTGCGTGAGGACTTGATGAATTTCCCGCTGATATCATCGTAACATGTTTGAGAAAAAAAATTGCTTGTAAGAAATAAGGAACTGGGTTGGGAATTTGTGTTGAAAAAAAAAATAAATGATAATAATAAAAATGTAAAAAATATGAGTAATAATGGTTGAAGAAAACGGCAGGATTTCCCCTATCTATTAACTCCAAACTATATATTCCAATGTTGAACCTGGCAATTTGACGGTGCATATCTGGCTTTTAGATTATCCTCGACCCCCTCTAAACCGTATTATCCTACAAGGGCCAGATTACCATATGTAAATATGCAAATAGTTTGTTGTTTAATAAGGTGCAGCGATTCGCATGCACAGCTTGTCCCAATACAACAACTAATTAGAATATATTCGGATGGATTGAGGAAATTTGCTTGGAGTGAAGGGCCCACTTCGAAGGACATGTGAGGAATTTTCAATAATCACTCAATTTTACTCCAAACTCAAATTCGAAAACTAGCACTCGACTAGTTGAAATTAAGACTTTTCTCCAATACAACAAAATCACCACCGGACTTCTATTTCTAGCCCAAAACTGACAAATTCGTGAAATATCACTTCTCCTGGTATTGAATTCGCTCGACTTAAGTCTTGATTTACAATCTAATAGAGAGCCAGCGCTTTATATAAAGTCGATCTTTTAACCCCAACGTCCATTCTCACCCTCTCAAGCCAACCTACTATACTCTTATACTTCACTTTTTTTTCTTTGAAAAAAAAAACAACCCTTAATCGTGTTGTTTGAACAACCAACAAACCGACCATGACCTCGCTTTGAATCTACCGCCATTCTTTTATGTTCGAAATTGAAAGAAACTGGGGCGGATTTAGGTCGATCTTTGTTCGACTAATGGTCGGGGTGAATTCGTTATTCCAAACGGTTGCCGTTTCGAATCGAACAATTCCTCAATAATTGCAATCTAATTACAATCAATAATAATTCATTAAATTATAGTAATCGATCGATTATAATTTAGGTACATTGACCGGTTTTATTGAGGAAAAAATTGATGGTCTTCAATCATTCTTGAATAAAGCCGTTGAAAGATCTAGTTTGATCCGATTTTGTGGCGGTCGAGACAAATTAACCACCTAATCTTAAATAATTGTTCGATTATTTTTATTAATTCAACCGAAAAGGTGGCTGTGATAAAAGCATCAGTTCCACTATTGAAAAATTATAAAAAGCTTGGAATAAGGCGGAAGAAGAAGAGACAGGTTTTCATCAATCTTCGTGAAAATAACTGGAATTCTCGAAATTTCCCTATTATTTATTTACACAAAAAGTGACTGTAGCTTTTATGATAAAAACTGAATTTTTTAACAGATTTTCTCGGAAAAAAACTCAAACTTTTGGAGTCTCTATTTCATAATTTATTCAACAATAATTATGAGACAATTATGGTTTTATCAAACAAAATAATCCTCAAGATATTAATAATTTATTCGGCTTTCGCTTTGACTTTTGTTTCATTATTTATTCTCGCTCAAATTAGTGGTTGAAGTATTTTTTGGTGGTAGTTTTCCGAAGGTTCACACTCTCAATTCGTTCTGTAATCAATCGAATTTTTTCCGTACATTAGTCTATGTCCGGTTTTTGTTCTCGTTCAATTTTAGAACGTCTTTGTGGTTTTTTTTTAACTGATTCTTACGTGGGCGCATCCACCAAATGTATTCTCTTTGAATTAGGATAGTATCATAACGTCGATGAATAGTTGAAAAAGAACTTGAGAATACTTTGAGATGAACGTAATATTCACTTGCAATCCTAAAAATTTATAATAATGTTCAACTACAGTTAGTTCGAGTTTGATAAAATTTTAATATGTTGAAGAGAGTCTGGATTCATTAAATCAAGAAAAATTGATGTTTGGGGTTAAAAATGCCCTTCAAAATTGACCCAATCCATTCGGTCATTTCACCACCAGAATCTTGATTTATTAAAATGAAAAGACATGGAGACTCTTCATAACATGTTTGATGAAAATTGACAGAAATTTCCCGAATATATATATATAATATAGAGGGGTGAATTTCCCCACAAACATTTTATTTCAGATCCCTTATCAGAACTCTATTCTCCTTCATCAACGGCAAACTTTTATTTTGGAGGAATACAAGCAATAATAAATAAAGACTCTTGTATTCTTTTGACAAATCGAATATAAGGAGTAAATCATCTCTCAAACTTTTATTACAGAGAAGACTTTTTCATATATTTTTTGAAAATTGACATAGGTTCTTCAAATATCTAGAATATGAAGGGGTGAACTACCTCAAAAATTTGTTATGAGTATATTTTCAAATTCTCAAAACAGCTTTAAATACATTTATTTTGAAAGAATTCGACAAATAATAGACTTCAATTTACGTCTGTTTGAAAAAACACGTGTCCAATAAATTCAGACTCAATATCCAAATTGAATAGGAGAACCTAGAGTTCGTCTCTTGTATGTCTCGTTTGAAGTGGAAGACTTCAAAGTATTGACTTAAGTAGATTACAATTGTTTTTTCCCATAAATTTTGCGTATCGATCAATGAAATGTTGAAATTGCTTGGAACTTTAACGATAGTTAAGATCTCGTTCGGTGTTGAAAGGATAAATTTCATGGAAACGTTCTTAAACGTCTGTGCATTTCTACGATGGTAATATAAGGTAGTTGACTCCATTGTTGTTGGGTTCTTGGCTCAGGTATAACCTTTTAACATGAACACTCCCGACTATTATACAGTCGGTCGATATTCTAGGTGTTTATTAAGAGCGCTATCTCGACGGAAGTGTCGTTCTCTTTAGGATTAGAATTCAACAACAGCAACAACAACAACAACAACATAAAATAAACATATAAGGAAATCGTGGTTTAGATAGAAAAATACTGGAAAATTCATTAAAATTAATATTTCAGCAATTTATGTTTTGTAGTTGTATTTGACGTTGTCAATCTATCTTGTCGTCATTGTTGTTGTTATATTGTAGTTGTTTATTCAAAATTATTCTCTATGATTATTTCGAATTTTCCAACAATAAAAATTCTTTATCTGCTTACGACAACAATAATTCACATACAAAATTTCTATTAAAAATATTTAATCGTAAATATTTGAAAGCCTTGTTATTTTCTAAAACAACTAAATTTATTGTTGACCTAACAATAAGTGTGGAGAACGAATTGCATAAAAATAAGCCACTAAAATAATAATTCTAGTGAAATAGAGACTATGAAAAATTACATTGACTAAGTCCCAGTTGCATCAGACTCTTGTAGAGTATTTGAAAGCGCCTAGACCGTATACAGGATGAATCAATCTCGAAATTGTGACGGTCCCAACAATATTTACTTCCATTTAGAGCTAGTCATGTCGTTTCCAGTATAGGTGCTATTCAAATTAGCCTTGATCTCTCATTGTCATTCAATTTTTTTGTTTTGTTTCAAATCATCCTGTATATTCGGTTTGTATGTTTAGCATATCGAGCTAAGCGAATCGACTTTATTTTGTCCAAAATGCCCCCTATATGAAATTTCGATAATTTCAGTATTTCTGTCACTATTGTTATTGTTAGTGTTGCTGTGGTAACAACGATGGCAGTTGTTTTCGCTAGTGCACTTTCAGATAAAGCCATGTTGTAGAAATGAAGCCGCAACGTTTCGAATTTCTAAAGGGAATTGATAACGTGATACAGGACCGGCTCGCTTCTTCCGGCAATTTCCCAATGTTTTCGAGACAAACTATTCAGCTGACGTGAATAAATAACGGGCGACAATTTCCCTAAAAATGTTACCATAAATATTTTCTATATTCATGCATGAAAATTTAAAATATGTAGTTTATATCTTAGCGTGAATATTCAAATAATTTGTAAAAATAGAAGAAAACAATTCACTTACTTTATATCAAGAAAATATGGGATATATTAAAAAATATTGATGATTTCCTGTTTGGATAGGAATAGATAGAACTAGGTCAAGTCAATCAAAATCGTTCAAGTCGCGTTTATTTTTATAACGAGACCTTCGAAACTGTGCGTGACTTTTATCGATAACTAACTGTAGTAATATTTTCTTCAATATATTGTATATTTGTATAAGTTTTTCTCATATTAATTGATTATCATTTGTTTTTGGATTGTGTCTCAATTATTAGCGGCCTCGATTCGTGTTGGAAGTGGTGTGAAAATCAACAAACTTCAAGTTCCAGAAGTGATCCGACACGGTGCCCCGGTCGTCTTAGACTGTGACTTTACATTAGAAGCGAGTGATCAAGATTTAGTTGTTAAATGGTTTTTCAATAAGAATCAAACTCTAGTCTATCAATGGATACCAGGTACTTGATTATCATTAATCTAATGATTGATATTTATTTATTCTGAAATTTCGTTTGCTGGATAGCTTTAAAAAAGCGACCTCAAGGCCTGGGAATATTGAAAGACCGTCTAAATCTTGAATATGCAGCTAGTGTTGACGCCAATAGTATCCATCGAGCCTTGCATATATTGAAGCCCGGTCCTGATCTCTCCGGGGATTACACGTGCTCAGTTTCCACTCTACAAAGTGAGGACATCAGGACTAAAAGCATGCTCGTTTTCGGTAAGTCTCGATGAAAGATAAAATAGGCCCACTTTATTTTTTTTATTATTTTTTTAAATTATTGATGATTAGAAATCTTATTTCTATATAATTTTTTGTTTGTTTTATCGGGACGCAGTGATAGCGTAATGTTCGATTTTGCTATATACTTATTTATTTATTGACGATCAATCAACGTAGGAAATGACGGATTGCTATTAAATATAAATAACGTAATGTCTCTGGTAAATTTATGTAATAAAAAGCGATTTTTTTACGATTTTTTTTCTCTTTTGAAAGCTTTTTTGTTGGAAGATTTTGTTTTCGTTCAATTTCCTCAAATTTACGACTATACAAATTTCTAAACCTCGATGCTGAATTATCAAATTCTCTCTCTCTCTCTCTCTCTTTCTCTACAACCGAACTTGTTAAGTTTGAAAGCACACACAGGATACTCGAACAGTTGCAACTTTGTTGTTGTTGCAAACTGTAATCCAGTCATATTATCGAAGATAATAAATTCGTTTTCCGCCAAAGGTGACTATCGACAATAACAAATTTGAAGGGACTTGGAAATTTATGGATAATCTATTATTTGAAAGCTGATAAATCAATTTACTTGGGTCATGGCTTTATGTACAATAGTTTTAATCATATACAGGCTATCAAGTCAAAAAGCACCCATTATTCATATTTTGTTTATTCATTAAAATTATTAAGTACCTAGGCTTTGTAGGACTCTCATAGGAATACCCAATGTATGATTGACTGGTGAGATAATTTTTTTCGGTAATTGGAAGCTTTGTTGAAATATATACTTTTTTGTGTGGTTTGTTAAGCGCGAAATAAAAACCTTGATTAGATTTTTGAACTGAACACCTAAAATTCTTGTGAATGAAAAATACCAACATTTCCCCAAACATTCCCAGTGCGATTCTTTACGAAGTGTGAATTTTCCATAATTACCAAAATTATTCACAAATATTTATAATGAAAAGTTTCAAAGCTGTTATTACGTTCGAAACTCTGGCGCATCCACCAGAATTAGTTAATTGTTGTTATTTCACTGTAATTTCTTTTATGATGCAAAATATTATCATGAGAAATTTTCAAGGCGTAAGAAAAAATTCATCAAATCTATTAAGTATAGCTAATTGTTGCCTATTTCATTGTTGAGAATTAAGTCAGAAATAACTGATGCAAAATTACTGTCGATCACGGCAAAAATATAAATTGTCAAATTTTCTTGCGAGATTATAAGTTAAATTAAGTTCATTTGGCTTGAATTAAAATTAGCCTGGGAAGATTAAACAATTGGCCAAACTTTTGATAAGAAGCATTAAAATAATTGATTGTCAGATATCGCATTATTTTGTAAGCCTACAATTTTAATAGGGAATTAAATTTGATGACAACAATTCGAAATTATGGAGGGAAAGTAACAATTCGACTACCAAATTATGATAATTCTGACGCAAATTAATAGAAAATTGAGCCTAATTTAAGTCGATTGTGGAATTTTGAGATATTCTAAAGATGAGATCTTGCTGGAAAATTATTTTTGATTTATTTTTAAAAATAATTGAGTAGGGATTGAAATGTTTACATAAGAAGACTTAATATATAATTGAGCAATAAGATTTTCCAAAGTAATTAGGAACTGTAAGGAACGAAAATGTGAATTATTAATAATAATACTTAAATCTTTGAAAATGAGATATGAACGTTATTGTTAGATCTCCCAATAATTTCATTATTTTTTTTATTTATGCGAAATAAAAATTCCGACTAGAGGATTTTTCTGTGTAATTGAGAATTTTCAGAGTAAATAATAGTGCCTGGTTGTAATACTTTTTCTTTCAAATAAATCTCTTACGAGTAGAAAATGTAATGAGCATTTGTGAACTAGAACTGATAGGAGAAAGGGTCTGTATTTTCTCGCAGTCTTTTTTTATTTATTATCGTTTCTATTTCTTTTCTGATGGATTAATTTACTTTGAATTTTCAATAATATCATAGAGACAAAAACAAACAAACGTTTTCTTTATCAGCTCTATTTTAGAAATACACATTCTATTTTTAGCTCGCAAACTATTCGTTTGAAATAAAATACAATAACCAGACGTCATTATTCACGAGTGAGTACTTTTAAAAATCATCAATGGAGTAGTGAACCTCTCTATTTGAAATTTTTATTTTGTGTGTATGGAATAATTAAGAAACCAAAGGAAATTTCATTTTCTTAAAAAGTTTTAGTACTGCGCTCCTTGTATCAATCTAGCGAGTATTTTAAAATTTAATTTTCATTTCACATGGTTCTCTGTTATCTGGAAAGATTGTCTTATCACTCAATTATACATTAGAATTAGATGTTACTATGTAAGCCCTCCATCCCCGAATCAATTATTTTATAAATAAACGAGATATAAATGGGAGACCTTTCGGGACAGCCCTGCATTTAGGATCATTTAATATTTGAATGGAATTCTTATATCAAATTAGTGCTCGATCAATAGATTTCAATATCAAGCTTGTTAAATTAAGCAATTTGACAAAATTCTCTCAATTCTTCAGAAAAGTCTTCTGGAAACAAAATTATCACTAGTTTTTCATCAAAAACTATAGACTGTTATTTATTCAATTTCTTTTTGTTCTTCAATCTAATTATGTTATTATTAATGACTTCATAATTTTGTTTATCTTTCCATAATTTACAGCAATATTTTCCAGGTCATTGATCGATTTTTTTTTCACTCTACTGTTTAGAGTTTGATTTTTCCACTCAATATTTCTAGCTGTTCTTGATGTGTAAGTACGTAATTTGCAGGTCAAATATAGAATTTCACAATTTTTCCAAATAAAATTCAAGATTTCATATTTCACTAGAGTTTTTTAATAAATATGGACAGATTAAAAACGTAGGTATAACTTTGATCGTATTGTATTCCGATTTATTATCAGAATTCGAAAACCTTAAAAGACACAATAGAAAATTCCAACAAATACCTTCAAATACAAAATAGTACATCGATTTGATTGGAAAATTCTCCAATCTACCTAATATTCAGGTCATTTGATATTGGAACGGATATTGGTTTTGTAACAGGCAACTACTAGTGATATCAGAATTGCAATAGTTATTGGAAAATCATCTCACACTATATCTATCTTTCTCACACTCTCTCTGTTTCGATATATCTATTAAATGATTTGTCGCCAATAGTGGTATTTGGGGCAAAACATAAAGATAACAACATTTTCCTGTTCACGTACCAATTTGGAAAGTTTATACAAGAAAAGAGAAAATAATAAGTACGTAATCACCAGAGCTTAGATTTAAAATGTAATTAAAAGAAAGTTGAAGGGAAACAGAACGTGTAGAGTTTCCACAAAATCGAATGTAACCAATTAGAAACGGATCTAGTGGGAAAGGGACAAGCTTGTAATTTTGTAATGCCTCACAACAAATAAAGGGCATTTCGACAAATCGCAAGTAACGTAGAATGGAATCTTGCTAAATTGTAACCTAACAAGAGAATTCTCTTTCAAACTAAAATCGATTTTTATATTCCAATTGATAGTCGTCTTTGGCTAAATTGTCGAAAAAGGTTTTGATTATCTCGGAAAATCTTGTGAATTATCTCGAATATTTGGAGCTTTGTCATTTCTTATTCTGGAAAATCTAAGAACATGTGGTGTGAATTGCATTTTCCATTTCCCATAAACAGCACATGTGCTCCATATGGGCTCCCAGTATCGTGTAACATTAAATCGTTGTAAAATTGCTCAACCGAGTCTCTCTTTCTCTCTATATTTGCTCAACTTCCAACTAGGTACATAATTTCAACGAAAATTACCCAATCAAGTCAACAGTCTGTAAATAGACTTCTTGTTTTGTGTTTTATTGTCAAAATGGCAATTTTCACAAAATGTCGCCCAATTTCAGCTAAATAATTAATCAACATACAGTCTAAATCGATCCAATTTCTCTACTTCATTATAATAAATCTTTGTCGTTCACTGATTTCGTTTTTGTTTTGGTTTTTTTTCTTTTTTGAGATTTTATAACAATATAAAATAATGGATAGAAATAGGTGATGTTCCAGCGGGAATAAAAGCGAACGGCTGTTGGAACGTAATCTGGAAATCCTGGAATGGATATCGCTTGTAATTTGAGTCCAGCCAGCCGGACCAACAGTCTGATTGAAACCATAATTTACCACGCCAGATTATTCCCTTAGCGGAATACTTTTAATTTGTCTACTTTAATCCTAGCCTTAGAGCCGAGAGCTGGATTAGGTCACTTTTTCGAATTTCCCTCCCCATCGAAATAAGTGTCAAATTTTGAAAGATTTATCATCTAAAATTCATATCGATCTAACGACTAAAATAATAACCGTATAAGCCGGTGATTGTTGTTATTATCCGATTTTAGATATAATGTTTGTGGTAAAGAGGAAGAGAGAGATAGAGAGAGGGTAATGTCCATTTGTAAAGGCAATCAACAGTTAAACCCTATCCAATATCCAATTCTTGGTCATAATAATAATAATAATAGGCAATTTATAGGGTGGTTTAATTTCTGGAATCAAATTCTGCAAATCGATAGATTATCGATTATCGAGAAATAAGAGCCATCTTGTATACAACTGAAAAGAATCGACTATTATAAATGTGTTGACATTAAATTCATTACCTATTTAAAAAAAAAAAATTACTCTAACAACCGGTTCGTGTAAAGCTAGCCTTAATTAATCCAGCAAACAATATAGAATCACATATCGTATTATCAGATTGATTATCATTAATTGGAGTGAGGGTCGAATTCCTTTCGAATTACTGTTATCGGCAAATTCATCGATCATTCGCATTTATTATGCTGTTAGTTTTCTGAATTAAAAACTATACGGCCTAAATTGCGATTATTCTCGGATTAATTACGTGAATAATTGATTTATTTTGTGCTTTAATTGTGTGTTTATTGTATAGGGGTCGATTAAAAGCTTTCACTTTGATTTACTGACATTTTTCCATGTTGAATCAAAGCTATAATTATTTTTCATTTAATGATTTTTCGATAGGGAAAGAAAACTATAAATTATTGTAATTTGATCAATTTTCATGATCATAATGTTGATGGGGGCGAATGAGAAGCTTGGAAAGTTAATAAAACTTCCCAGCTGTAATTTATTATTGAATCATTATCATTATCATCATCATCTAGGAAGTTAGTTACGAGTTCTAGACAGTTTACTTTGGATTTGTCATTGTAAACACATCCGTTTTCTGACTGATTCGATGAATTAAAAAAACCTAAATCATATCTGTTTGTTTTATTCTTGGAATAAGTCTATGAAATTCTAGTCAATCAGTCGCTTCTACTGCAAATGTTAGAAAATCAACAGTTCTATCAGATCAATTCCGGTGTTTAACTGTTAGAAATTATGTTTACATGAATTTGAAGGGAATTGATGACCTTGATTGGAAAACTATAAATGCTATGGAAATTGTAATATTTACTTCAATGGAATAAATATTGAATATCAATAAGATGAAGTTTCCAATTTGGAAATAACTTTACCACTTCCGAATTTTGACGTTTCTATCATCATGTTAATTTGCGTGAAATTCGGGACTGATTTTTCAGTTTTCGGGAATAATTACAAAACTCTGTTTCACTTTCTAATGAGGCGAGTGAAAAAAATTGTAAAAGACTAAATCAGCACAGATGTTAAGAGAAATCTGAAATATTTTTAAAAAAATTGAATTTAACTCAAATTTTTATTTCTTTTGAATTTTTGTATTCGAATTGTGGGTGAGAAACTTATTTTTGTACAGAAAGCAGCTAGATTTTTCAGCAACTTCACTGATCCTGACCTGCCTCATCCACCTTGAATACCAAACAAAGAGCCCGCAAACCCTTCAAGTGTTGTTTTTTTCCTGTCAATATCAACCCCTAAGAACCCTCAAATACAAACATCTATCTATCACCTATTGTTGTCGTCATCATTTTTAAAGTGAAAATCGTGTAGGAAATTCTTCCTTCATTTTCTATCACCACCACCACCATCGGCATTATCATCATAGTCGTCGTTTCGATCATGTTCTTTAATAATGGTTTTTCATGTAAGTGGATAGATTTTTCCGGAACGTTAACGAGCTACATTCGATGTTAGCAGTATAACAAACCTGAATACCCTGATAAAATGTTCCCTTTTGCACCCGTTAATTCAATCGTAGTTCTATCAAGTAAATCGAGCACGAACCACGATGGCTTACACTATCTCGCCTCGATTCGCTCGTTCTTAATAAAATAAATTAAAGAACAGAAAAAAAAATAGAATTATATTCAGTTCGATAGTATTCTCGATAGTGATGTACACAGCCGAGCACAGATGTTCGCTTCAAAAACAATTGGGTATGTCTGTCGTTATAAAAACGACTTTAATTTCGACAAAAATAATTAATTCCCATTCAGCCTCTAATATACTGCGAATTGTCGGAATTTCAACGATAAAAACAAGCGAGATAGACGATTGTCGTCGTCTGGAGATAGCCGTAATATCATTTTGTGTGTCTCGACTTGAGAATGGTTCAAGGGGCAAATACGGTTATAATCAAAAGAACACGAGACGGACCCTCCAACCACCCTAAGGACCAAATTACCGTAAAGTGTCCGAAGAGGAAAGCCGCAAGAGACAAGTTAAGAGAATGTGACATGACTCTATTCTCGTCTAGAAAACGAAAAATCTCAACTTTAACGAGAATCAAATAAAACTGCAACAGAAGACGGATGTCCTCGAATATAAAAAAATTTTAAACATAAAAACGAGAAAATCATGTTGGCTGCCAAACGAATTATAACAATCGAACAGGAATATTCGTAGAATCGTGAAATATTTAACGCTATTTTATAGAATCGTTTTAGTTATTTCGAAACTACTAATAGCTACATATTTTTCCCATAAAAAGAGACTAAAATCGATACAATACTCGAGGAAAAAATGGCTGATAATTAACAAAAGCCCTCTGTAATTCCCGACAATTTTTTAAAACGTCCTTTTACAATTCTGTCAGTACAATTAACATCGACGCTTTTACAGGAACTGTAATAAGCTGAATCGAGAAAAGCGAATAATAATAATAATAATCAAAAAAAAAAAAAAACTGGGTGAATTGTCGAGCAAATTGTGTGAACGGAAATATCAAAAGTTGAAAGCTTAATAGAAAATTTACTACGACAAAATGTCGATGTACAGCAAACATAAAATGGAATTAATGGGGAAAAACTTGATAGATTTCCATTAAAAATCACTATATTGACGATGTTGTTCCGGATCAATTTCTAATAATAAAGTCTGGCCGTTGACCAGGCGATAATAAAAACGAGAGAATGTCGTGCTTTACAATACTTCAACGTAAATAACGTCTATTTACGTTGGAAACAAAAGAAAAAAAATTGCACATAAAATTCAAATTACTCGATTGTTGTCCAATAAATCAGTTTCAATTCGATGAGAACTTTCAACTTTCGGCTAATGCAAAAATTGCCTTGAAGTCATCTCGATGTTTCCTAGTTTATTTCTCTCGTTTTCTCATTGTTTTTTTTTTTTTTTGTTGTTGTTAAAAGTAATGTAATGGAAACTTCTTTAGTCAGCAGACGCAACGTGACAACAGCCGCTAGAACGATGTCATGACCATTCAAGAGTTACACGGATAAGCTTCTTGTTCCCTCAACTATATCTATCTCTGTTCCTCTTACTAGCGATACGATAAAATCAATCTGATTATAGAATGGAGACCGATGGCGAAATTGACACCGATGAAACCAAAGTGTCAAGTCATGCGCAAGAAAACGATTGACACTTTATCAAGTGATAAAGTCTAGTGTTAGAGAAGCTAGTCTGATAGTAATTTCAAAGTTTGTTACTTTTTGTTCCGGGAAAATTGAAGAGATAACCAAAATTTGGTGACGCGTCCACCATCTCAACATATACATATGTATATCCATTTACTGGTCTACAAGAAAATATTAACGAAGTTTAATTCGTGACTCTAATAGTAGAAAAAAACCTCCATATTGACTTCAAAATTCTGCAAGCTGCACTCGAGAGATATCAGGATAATTCTCCGAATAAGCAGCTTTGGAAGCTTCTCAATTTTTTGTTCAAGAAAATTGAACAATGTATCGAGATTTCCACTTTTTCTACACATTTGTTTATCTGCGAGAAAATATATTGACGGAAAACTCGAAAGAATTTTCATATGGGTTCAACACGGAAAATAGTGGTCGCATTATTTTTGACTTACTGCATTGTGAACTTTCCCAGATTTTGATTTATGGAAATTGGAGAGATAATCGAAATTTGGCGCATCCACCATTTCTGCATATTATATTCATCGGTCTACGATATAATATTAGCAAAAAATCATTCTTATTGATGGTTTCGATGTCTCTATCAATTCCAGAAATCTGCATCCCGTCAATTTTTCAACAGTATCTTCTAAAAGTTTCTGTATCCGTGAAACAAGAGGAGACAATTCTCACTATTATAACTTCTCATCTACAAAATTATCACCCAACTAAGTAAATATATCCTCAAATTCTCCAATTTTTGAATTCCACTTCCATAATTTTTAATCATACAACTTACAATACGATCATAAAGTTTGATTTTGTTGAATCTTTTTTTTCTCGATATTTCATGAGAATTTGAATTATTCAAATATTGATTTTGGAATGTTGGCGAATATATGTCGCATCTGTTCTGGAAATGAAAGCCTAATCTTGAATATATGATTGACTACTCAATATCATCACTGTTTCGAATTTTACATTCAAATTCATCAACTGATACAATTTTGAAATAAAAATAAATTGGAGGAGGTCTTCAAATTATTACAAAAACCTGAAATTCTCTCACAATTATTATTTCTATTGTAGAATCACACAATTTCAATATTGATAGGTTAATTGAAAAAAATTATTATTATTTTCCAGTATAATTGAAATTATGATTGAATTTTAAATGCAACACAAATATTTGTGGAATTCTGATCAAATTCTCATACAATTTTTTTTTTGTCAAACACATTGTATCGATTCTATAGAGAAATGTTTAAATAACGATAAAATTGCCCGTTTGGTTATCAGATGACGTACAAAATCCGCTCCAAGATCCATTTCCTGACTAAATACTAAATATACGATAAATGATACGTTATCAAGCGACATTAAATCGTTCTAACTAGTCATCTATTAATCCTACAAGTTCCTGTATAAAGTTACAAAACTAACATTAATAATAGCCATTTGGAGGATCTTTAGCGCAATGATCGATTTAAAGCGCGGAAATGTTGAAACTTTCTTGAAGGAAGATCTGAAAATCATAAAATTCAAGCGTGTCAGTCACTGAAGGCCTGTTGACTTCTACTCGAACGAGCTTTGCATCTAATTATAGACGAATGGAAGATAAATAAAAGTTTTGTTGTTGGAAGAGATGGAAACGTTTTGTTACATCTTTTACAATTGTGTTGAATAATATTAAAGCGACAAAGCTGGATGCTTTTGAATAATTTATACAATTCTCTTGAAATTCCACTAGAAATTTCGCCCTATTTTGGAAAAAATTTATCCTATATGTTTTTCCGGTTAATTGTAATGTTGTTATTATCTGACCGACTAATTGAACCATTAATAAAGTCACGAGGTGGGGTCGTGTGTGCGATTTCACGCCCATTTTCATGCCCCCAACTAGAATAGTTTATGCGGCTGTCTTCGAAATAGATTGCTCTTCAACATGCACAATTCGCATCTATTTTTCGAAATTTTCGAATATTAACGAGCCCAATCACATCATATTAAGCCTATTTAACGCGATATCGAATTGATCAATCAGTTATTACAATAACTATAAAATAATTACAATTAACGATACGATTGATTGAAATTCTTCGACGAAACACGTAATTTGGAGAGTGATCGAGCAATTTTGGTGGATGCGCCGGGCGATTCAATTCGAATAATTCCTCTTCTTTTCGAATCGCTGTAATTTTTTGAGAATTTGTAATTCAAAAAGTGAGTAATTTTTGTGTACTTTACGAATATTGTTATGAGATCCGGATTATTTTGGGGATTGCAGTACAATTACAGGTTTTTTTGTTCGGAAGTTCTCCAGTATTGCGTTGATTGTTCGTCTTTTCGATTTGCTGTAATCTATCTAGGTCGGATGCATTTCCTATTCGTTCTTTATTTATTTATAGATTCGCGATATTCGATTTCTCAACGTATAGAAGTTTCGATTACAAATTGTGTTGAAATATGATAAGTGAACCATTCTAGAAAGCGACGAATCAACATAAAAATGCGGATGATGATGATGATGATGATAGAGTGATACACCTCCAATTCTTGTCATCGACGTGACAAAATAATAAAGGAAATATCTATATGATATTCAATTTTCGACAAATTGCTGAAAATATTTGTTTATAAAAAATAAAAAAAAAAAAACGAAGTGCCTTAAATAAAAAACTAATTATTCTAAAGTTGTTTCGTATAATAAATAATTCCATTGTCGTAACGTTACTGAAATTACACTCCAACAACCGAGTTAAAATATTTCCCACTTCAACTTAATTAAAACAAAACCGAAGACATAAATTTTTATTTCAGCAACTGCTAATTGTGTACGAGTGAACTTTCCAAGTAGAAGTTACCCATTCTAATTTCTCTACTCTCGTTTTTTAGCTCTATTTTCTTTATGTGTATTCATTTCTGGATGTATACTATATATCTGTATATGTATATAAATAGGGGTGGGTTTGTTGTTGTTGTGTGCGGCAAGAAATTCAAAGAGTTACGACAGTGGAAGAGTGGCGGTAGTGGCAACAACCCCCATCTAACCGCTTCGTTTTAATTAATTTGAACTGAAATGAGACTAAAAAGAAGAACGACACAATTCGAAATATAGGGAACAGTTTGGATTTCGGCTAGTTATTCAAAAATTCATCGAATTGATTCAGTAAATTCGGGGAATTATTGAAATCGGATTGAGAGCCTTATTTATCAATTGAACACTAATTGATTAGGACACTGGACGAGAATCAAAACATTTAATTATAAACAAGTTCAATCAATTGATTGATTGTGGAAATTTCCATTGAAAACCGCTATTATGTCATTAATTGATTGGATTTTTCTAGACTAATTGATTTTTTTACCGTTTTTAGTTTATTAAATTTGTTTGTCATGATGTAGTGTTCAAAAATTGATTTTCATTACTTGCCCCAATTTCCATTTCTCACCTATTCACACTTTTTCACGGTAATTACAGGTTTTTTACATTTCAATTTATCGATTTTTTGGAAAATTGGAGTCAATTATTGCGCTTTTCCACCGTAATAATTGGATTGGACTAAAAAATATAGATTTCGAATAAAAATTGGGCCGATCCAAGATATTATTTTTCGTCTAATTAATTGTCGTCAGATTGAATCCAGTATTTTTCAAAGTGTGACTTTTGAAATACCGTTTTCGATTCGATTGGAATTCTCATAACAAGAGGATTGCTTGTTAGTTGGAAAAATCTCTTTGAAAATCATTCAAGTAAAAATGTACAACCGACTTATACTTGAGCGATTTTTTATTTTCATATTGTTAATAGAAACTTTTCGCAAACTTATTATTCGAAACTTTACGTAGAACAGGTGTTGGCTTTGTTCTAATAAGTCCTTCCAACTGTTATTCTGGAGATTTCAATCGATCAGCTCGTCCTTTTTTATTCATATTATAAGAATTATCAATAGAAAAACGAAGTTTTATAAGTACATATTCAATCGAATACCAATAGAAAAAATAGATTCCCTGTTACGAACAATAATATTTTTATATGTCGCCTATAAAAACTAATAATTGGAGAAATGATCAAGTATTGGTTTGTTTTCAATGAAAGTCACAGCCAGTTAATTGAATTTGTGCTCAAACTTCACCTGTACAATTAGCGAACATGTTGAAATTGGCTTGGTTTTATTTGAATTTGATTTGTTTTACGGCTCCAGGTACAATTGTACTTGTCTAGCCCTCCAACAAAACAAAATAAAATTGCACTTGGAGAATTAGACAGCCGACAGGTGAAGTTTCACGACGATGATCATGATGATGATGATGATGATGATGATGATGCTGATGTGGATGATGACTTACTTTCCAAACAAAGGACTCAATCTCGTCGCCTAAACTAAATTCGCAAATTTATGTCTATGTTTAATACAAACTTCTCATCAACAAAACAGCAAAAACAAAATAAACAGATCACTATCACAGTTTGTGATGTGGAGATTTGGTTGATTAAAATCGAGTGAATTGTTTGATCCATTATTATTTTTTTTAGTCGATTGTCCATTGTCAAGTGAGAGTAGCGCCTTTTTGTGATTGACTTCAATGATGGTGCTTTAGAAAATAAACCTCGTCAAGAGAAATATGCAATTTATATGCAAAAAACGTCCATTGTGTGCGTCCTGGGTAACTTTGCCAGATTAAAATTTTAAATCTCGTCCCAATAAAGTAGTTCCGACCGCCCTTCATCCCTTGCGACTCTTCACTTCTACTTGAGGTTCTTTTTTTTAATAATAATCTGACCAAACAAAGTATTGAATTTGAGAAGCATAAACCCAACTCACAGACTTGGCTCGACATTTTAACAAAAGAAAAATTCACGAATTTCTCTTTGATTCAACAAATTTGAATTGTATTCGGAATAAAATTGGGAAATGCGATGAAGATTTCAACTTCAAAATTCTCGATGGGAAGACAAAAATTAATTGTCAGCTTCAAGTATTCGATTTCACACATGACTGAAGTTCAATTAGGATTATTGTTAATTATCAACAATAAATTTTTGAAGAGAAATTTGCAGCTGTGAAATAAGTGGATTTAGTCAGGTCAAGCATCGATTCTAACTTTGAGTTTGTTTGAACATTTGAGTTCTGCTAAATTTCGTGATATTCAATTAGTTGTGAAGAAAAATTTCAAATCAAAGTTGCTTTGACTGGATTGAGAAAAGCATGAAAATTTGTATGAGAAGCATAGAATTTTTTTCGTAAACTGACTAAATGGAGTATTTCAGAGCCGGCTCCGATGATAAGAGAAAGAGAAGTCTTCCAATTTTTCTTCAATTTAGTAAATTTATATTTCTAGATGTTTCAACCCAAATTATGAGATATCGATCACCAAAAAGGGCAGAATCAATTGTTATCTGGGAAATTTGCAAAAAATATGAAATTTCTACATCGATAAGTAATGTCAAATTATTAACAGAAAAAATACTAATGTCCAAAAAAACACAAACATGAGCTCGAAATCTAGAATCATTTCAGGGAAAGAATTGTAAGTCCCGACAAGAAACATCAAAATCTGGGAATTCTCTAAAATTTCCGTAGAAATTTCTGATTGCGTTATCTTCGATCGAATCGGAAAATTCGTTGATGCCACACTAGAAAATTGGCAATTATAGTATTGATTCGCTCCTTAAACCTATGAATATTTAGAAAAATCACATTATAACAACATCGTAACATTCGCCCCTTTTCCCATATCTAATTGAATAAAATTAATTTACGCCCAACACAAAATTTAATACGGATGATTGACGATTGGCCTGGAGGGGAAAACATCAGCCGGAAAATTCCATGTGAGCATCGCTGGTTTGTTAGAATATCAAATTATATCTTCAGAATTGATGAAAGTAATTTTCCCCTAAAAAAAAAAGTTATTCCTATGGAATAACAATGTCGATTACTGCGATATATTAATCAATTGATTTAGGGAGTTTTTCTCAAAATAATCGAGGGAATTTATAGAAATTCACACATTTAAATTTTCAGTAGGGGTGTATTCAAGTCGACCACTCTCCGACTATTATTCGATTTGAAGCTCATAATCTGAACTGTCGGCCTTTTTGCTTACTCTTCGACCATTTCCTGGTTGTAATCAAAGCGAAACGCCCTCTATTTCCGTACTGACCTGTTGCAATTTGAAAAGTGTTAGTCTGTTGAAGGAAAAACTCAAATCTAACGACTGAATTTCGGAGAATTGTCGAAGATCAAATCCGGACGCATCCACCATTTTTTACAATATTCAAACAACAAAACGATCATCTCGATTGAATATAAATGTGAGGGAAATGATGTGAATTTTCTTTTGTATTCGTCGAAAAATCACATAAGTTTCCGATTATCATATTCAAACGTATTCCTAATTTTCTTGATCCGACTTATGTGCGTTCCTCTGATCCGGACATATATTCTCGCTTGAGCCAATTTTTTATTGCACGTTATTCGCACAAATAGGACTTCGATTTCTACCGTATTGGTAAAGCTAGAATTTTCAATAGGCTCGAATATTTTTTCAGTAACGAATTTTCAAATAGAGATTGGGCTCGAGTTTCTTGATGGATCCTTGTCACGAACACTATAGCGATATAAATCTTTCTGTCTGTGTTATTATTCTTTTTATTTCCCGTCGTTTACCAGATGATAGCATTTTAACGTTCATATTCATCGTTCTTAAAAAAAAAATCAATTCTGAGTCTTGAAAATTATGAAACTTTATATCTGACAGATGAATATCTTTAAATCTATAATGAGTCCAAAAAAATTGAGACAACTCATCTTTGAGTTGACATAAGCAACAAGTCTCATTTATTGTTGATTAGAAAATAAAAAATCAAGTGTAAATTGACAATTCTGAAACAGAGTCTGTGGAATCTCATGAAAATCTCTTGTAAAAATTGGCTGATTGTGCATAAATTATGAGACTTTGATGTATAATTGGAAGCTTTAATGTCGGCTGAAAATGTGAGAATTTTCATAGAAACTGTGAAATACTCCAATCTAAAATAAATCGATACAGTAATATTGAGTGATCATCCCTAAAGCTTATTATAATTGAAGGCTGCCAGTCATATTGGAAAAATCGACGCAAACTTCGACTTTCCCGGAACAAAAGTACAAGAAAATTGATCTAGCGAGCTTACAACTGCAAAGTTCCTAGTTATAAATTAGATTTAGTCTGTGAAGAGATCCCGTTGGAATCTCAATTTTCTGGAAATTTATATATTAGTTTGATTGACGATAATTCTAGGAAATTGTTCAATTGAGAGAAATATGGTGGATGCGCTGGCGAATTTTTTTTTCATTCTTCGGGGGGTATTGCTACAATTTTTTGTACATTCCTTCTAGCATGGTTTTATTAACATACAGGAAACAGGAACTCGTTCCATTTACATTATGCGGCATTAGGATAATCTGACTGTGTAACGCCCTTACTATTCTCGGGATCATAATTTTTCATGGCAACGCCACCTGATTTAGCGAAAGGAAATAGAGTTATAATTTCACTCCACCAACTACTTTACATACATTAGAATATCTTGCCACCCCAATATTTCGACGAAATCTCGTATTCTCAACATTTAATATTTCAATCGATCCATCCGCAACTGGAAAATTCCATTTTCGACGAAAATAAAGTAATTTCGAATATTTTAATTATTATTTTATGTAAATCTTATATTTAGACAAACTTTGCGATTCATCAATTATTTTCGAATTATTTAGCTTGGGAGAGATTTTTCCATATATTTGACAAGTTATGTGATAGAATTTTTTCCGTTTTGCTGCATTTTGTTGACATCAAATATTTATTGATTATTCTGCGATTCATTTTTCAATTTTCCAATAAACGAACAAAATGTTATTAATTCAACAGCTGAAAATTACTGTTTATTCCAAACGATTTTCATTAGAGAAAAACCGAAAACCATTCAAACTATTATGATAGAGTGAAACGGAAACAGGAGAATAGTTTATTATTTATTGATAACAATATTCGATCTATTTTATTATTTTGTTACACAATTTAAAGCAAGTTAAGTTATTATGTGGCCATTCTAATCAAATCACAATAATCGAAATTAATTCAATAACGATTATTACATTCAATTAACAATAAAGAATATTGAAAAGAGAGTTGTGATCGAATACAAGCAAAAATAATCGCATTGAAAAATTCAAAAATAAAAGAGGTGAGCTAAAAATCATAAATTCTGGGAGGTAGAATCTTCATTAAATGATCGTGAAGTTCCACTTGAAGATCTAATTCACCCTTTATAAATACAAGAGTGGTCAATAATCGTTAGGGAATCCAAGCATGAGCATTCATTTAAAGCATATAATTTCGATCGGGAAATATATTGGACTGGATTAAATAATTCAACGGGGGAAATTCCGAGGCAATATCTCCGAAACGGGGAAATATTAATGAATACAGGTAACTCAAAGAAGAATTGAGTCGTCAATTCCAGTGTTTTGTTTTTATCATTACCAAACTTATTTGTGATAATAGTCATATTATATTGTTTGGATATTCTGATTTTCGATAGTTGATTTGTTGATTTTTATCGGTTGTTGCCGTGTTTGAGACTCCAATGGCCGTATTTCTGTTTCTAATTGAGTCATTTCCGGTTGAATTGAAGTAAAGTTGAAGAGCAATAATCACCGCCCCTATATGTGTGGGGCAATTTCCTCAAATCGTTTATATAAATAAATAGCGAGAAAATAAAATGTGGCGTGCGTCTTTTTTCTCTACAATAAGAAAAGTCAAACAACACTGTTAAAAAAAAATCCCTTCAAACAACATTTACTACTAGTTAGACTTTTATTTACACGCACGAGATAATACGATCAATTCAAAAACTACCCTCATGTTTCAACATTATTACCCTTATCTAATTTTTATATTTTGTTCGTTTAATTTTTTTTTTCTATAACTAAATTACTATATTATCACTAACTGTTGTTATATGAAATTATTCTTGATAGAGACGGTTGTTTTTTGAATTTAAAATACTGGAATTTTACAGGAAACGGATATGAGAAATAAAATAAACATTCCATTATCATAAATGACGACGACAACAACAACGTCTTATCAATATTTAATCAATTTGTGCGCAATAGGTAAACAATTTTTGCGTACAATCTCTTCTTAGGGGTGGCTTTTTGCTGGAATTTATGGCTGGAAAGGGTAATTTCCTAAGTCAACCATTAAATATTCTAGTTTAATTCCAATTCAATGTAAATTCGTAGGTTGTGCAGATTTTTCCCAGTAAACCAGTAAACTGTTAATTGTTTCCGATGGTAACTTTGTTAATCTGATGTTTAATAAATCAACAACGACATAGGAACATTTTTTTCTCGCCCTAATTTAATCCGGTTAACCCTCACACACACACATACTTATACATAGACAGCGATTTCTGATTACACTCCAGGGTTTCTGACATTAATAAAACAACCACCCTCTGAGTTTTTCGCCATGTTGATAAAGAGAAAAATATGTTTCAATTTATAAGAAAAACGTTGATTATATACATATATTTATTTTCATTATATTATGTTTATGTTATATGGACTAAATGATTTGTAGAAATCGGGTAGATTACACCCCTACGTTGTTTTACCCCATTGCCGCCACTACCATTACAATCCGTCTATCTTTGGCGATGCTGTGAACCGGAAGAGATAACCAACATGGATGGTCGATTTGCCGACTTTCGACCCTTTAAATCCTGTAGGGATTATTCGTGACCTATTTCATTATCCAGTCGATTATTATTATGTCATTTTGGTTTTCGCTGTTTTTCTCTATCTCTCATTTCTAACATTTCCAGGAAAAAAAAATCAATTAATTCTATATTCCTTTTTTTCGATCTAGTTAAATTTTTGACGAGACATAGTGATTTTGACGTAAGAAATCCGTCGTTGGAGTCATGCAAATTGGCCAACAATCTTGAATATTATTCCAGTGGACTGAACAATTAACGTCACGTTGGAGTTTTTGAAAGATGTTGAAATAGAAGTGAACGAAAGCCTGAAATTCGTCACGTTATGCGGAATTTTAGATATTTGTTAATCCGAAACGCAAAGCGTTTCGTTTCCACGAATTCACCAATTATTCCAACAAATCTCCACCTACTAAAAACGAAAATTTTATCTTGATTTTAGTTCTGACATCTTTTCGTGCAAAAATTGATCCATCAGTAGTCTAGAATGTGGTTCTAAAATTGGGGAAATTTCGATTCATAGAATTTATTTCAGAAACTTCACAATTTTGTTTGAGTCAAGTTCATTGAAAACAATTAGAGAGAATTAATAAGAAGTCATCAAATATTTTTTCAAAAACTTTGGTGCAAAATTCCGACATAGAAACTGAAAATTATTGATATTGTCTCGAAATAATATGAAAATTTGAAGATAAATTCTCTTCAGTAATAAAAAACATGGAACTCTATAAGAATTATCACTTTTATTATTGTTTGGATCAACAATCATCAAAAATAATTTTATTTTTGACCATTATTAACCAAAATTGAAACTGTTTTTTACAGAATCTGTTGATTCATCTTCAGAAAACTGTGAATTTTTTAAGCGAAATTTTCAATTCTTGGTATTAAAATTAGTTCAACTTAAATTTAACGGTATAATCATTGATAGTTGGGAAATTACTTTTGAATTACACTATTGCATATTTCATCAAATCGAACCGTCTCGAACAAAGAAATTTCATCTCACCATTGATAATTCAACAATCAAACAGTATTGAAACGCGAAACTATAGAAAAAAAATTAAATAAATCAATATATAGACTTTGATCGTTCTAGAAATTTAAATATATTCTAATTGAACTCCATTCTACTCGCATTTATAACTTAAATATTCCTTTCCAATATTCCTCGTTCAAAGTCATATTTAATTCAATATAAAGCTCCGTTAATATTTTCTAATAAACGGAGCATCGGCCTTATTATTTGTATCTTTATATGAAAAACGGCCATAATGATGAATAATTTCAGTAATGATACTAAAACATCTGCGCCGATACTTGACTATTTTCAAACAAGACAAGTTTTTTGCTGTTTTAATATAAATCAGATGATACGAGATCAAATTATTTTTTTTATTTTTATTCGAATTGGGATCTTCGATGGAAATAATTGTGAAATATACAAAAATACTCGTCTACCGAATGAGTGGAAGTTTATGGAAGATTTCCCAGTTAATTATCGAGAAAATCGTCTGAAATCATTACGAGGCTGATTTATAATGGCGTTGGTGCTTTGACCGTAACTTTTGCCATTGTAAACACATTTAGTAAAGTTATTGATTTATGTTATGACTCTTGGACTTTAAATTAACGTCATATTGTAATGTTGATCGATAATAAAATTTCACTACAAACATTCTAAAAATATCACGACAATTTTCAATATTTTACTTGATTCAGCTATATTTTCTCTATCTGCTAGTAACTATGACAGTTATAATTTAGATACATTACTTAAAGTTTCGTTGAGTTGGCGCCATGTGATTTTCCACTTAGTTTCTTCCATTAATTGTTTAGCCTGTTGTTGTTCACTAATTGAACCATTGTTATAAAATAGTTGAATACAATCCACTGAAAGTCGTTCATCAAACAAATTTTGTTATTTACTTTATTGTACGTAGAAGACTGTCTTTGTTCTTTATTCTTTATTTCAAAGTATTCCATCATCTCCATAAACACAGACATTCTATTGAATCTTCTAATATTCAAGTCCTTGTTTTCTGCTCTTTATTATGAATATATGTATTTATACAGGTTGTATTTGAAGTGCTGGCCATATTTCAGAGTATATTGTAATGGAAATCAAAAGTTCTGTGCTTCTTTATGTCGATTTGTTTCTATTGTCGAGCAACCCATCGCTAGATTACTAAGTAACATGATAGAACTAACGAATAATTTTAGCATAGCACTTATTATTAAGAAATTAAGGAAAGCACTCTAATTCAATTCTGTCTTAATGATTATTTATATATAAAATGGGTGTTTTGTTGTAGTTCCCGAGAAGAATTTGCTGTTGAGACGGCTCAGTGCTGAGAACGGACTCATGCGGGTCCAATGTCTGGCTGATGGAGTATTTCCCAGGCCACTTATGAGTCTACATTCGCAAGAAAGGTAATTATTGTTAGTCTACGTGCGGCTCATAACAGTGTAATAAAACTAGAACAACATCAAAAGTTTATTATTTAGTTTCTAGTTTTAGTTTGACAAAATTAATTTACTAGATAGTCAAATGTTTTTGTCAAGATTTCAACAATTTTTTGAGTCGAAACAATGAATCTCTTTATCCTCAGAATTTTGCTCTATATATGAGTTGAACTAGATGCTTGTTATTATTATCATTGAGTACTTTTAAAAAATCGATATAAATTGGAGTTTCTGTAATTATATCAAAAATGGTGGATGCGCCGGGCCAATTATATCATAAAATTCGCTCTATTTCCAAAACAAAGAAACCAATTTGATTAAATCAAAAAAACACTACTGTAAGAGATCAGTGGTCATAGTTGGGACATCCTGTATGTGTATAATGGAGAAAAGTAGCCTCCTATATACTGTTTTTTTTTTCGTTAGAATTTCAATCAAACCCAATTCGTTTCTTCTTCCTTCAATTGTCTCGATTGCTCTATTTCTTTCGCTCAATTTGAGCATAGAACTCCTCTCAATTTTCATCCCCTAATGTTTCAACCTCGACGACAACTATTCTTCTGAACAGAAGAAGAAGAGAAAGAATGGCCAACTTTGACCGCAATTCTGTTAATTCCGCATCGACTTTTACATTAACGTTTGAACTGTCGATTTCTCCCATAACGTTGTTGTTATTGTTGTTCTCAACAACATCACCACTTCTTGAAACATTGTTTCCGTAGAGATCGAAAGCTTCCTACGTATAAATAAGGGCGGTAACGGAAGGTGCACCGGCCTCAATCCTCGCCTCTATTTTCCGCAATTAACTAGCGGTACGTGTTCTGTTTACTGCACAACCACAGCATAAATCTGTCCAAACTATCGGGGGTTGTTTTATAAAAGGTGGTAGAAATCGATTTGGATCTTTGCCTTTTGAAATTTTTGATTTTTCGAGTCTCTTTATACTCCTGCACCATAACCAAAGGATGAAAGCACCGCTTGTCATCATTTCTGATAACTGAGAATTTTGTAGTTTGTCTGTCAGTTTGCCTGTTTGTTTGTCCCCTGAATCATTGTCCCATGCGTAGCTTGGAAACCACTAGATGGATTTCTATGGAATTTGATTTATGCGTTTAGCTTGGCATATAAATTATTCTGTTTAGGAATTATCAAAATTGGGTGCGCTAGGGGTTAGATATAAGGGTTGCAATCAGAAAATTTGTCTTCCGTTTTTTTTTTCGAGATCATTGAATATTCGTTTTGATTCGTTGCATTACAAATTTTTGCTTTAAAATCGCGTAATTTGATTTTCTCCATTGACTTTTGGATCTAAAGTGATTCCGTTAAGAATTGGAATTGGATTGGTTATAAATGTGACGTCATGTCAGTTTTTTTTTTCTATCAATTAAAATATTATGTCGACTATGTGAATTTCCAGCCGATAAATTGTAGAGATGCCATTTTTCACTAGCGGCAGGGTTTACGAATGTAAGACCGACAGAATGACAAACAAAAAACAGAAAGAGAGATCGGAATTCTTTTCATTTTTATGAAAGCCAAAGTCAGTGGTGTGTGAAAAGATAAGAGTGGCCGGTGGTCATTCAAAGTGCTGTATAGGGCTTCCTGTAATTTAGAAGAAAAGGGATGTAGAAATAGAATAACCACTCAAGATCTACAACTTTTATATAACGGTCACGGGACCGATCCATGTTGTATATTATATGTTTCTTGTCGGAATTTTATTTTTATTGCTTTTCACCCTTATATAGACCAACCAAACCAAGAAAATCTTTATTCCACGATAAATATCTACATTCACATATCAAATATTAAAATAATTTCCATTTTATAGATAATTTTTGTTTTTCTCTTTTTTCCATTTCGTAGAGAGATAGAAGAGGCTGTAGTGACGGCGCATCAAAGGGGCCAATTGTATGAAGTTTCAGCAGTGGCCACCTTGCCGGCCCTGAAAGAACCTGAAGAATTTTCATGCGAGCTGCGTATTCCGCAAGCGAATTACAGTGTACGTCGAGAGACTGTCTTTTATCCTGGTGAGTTTGCATATATTTCATTAGAACAAGACCCAAAATAAAATAAAATAAAAGAAATTCCATTTCATCCCCCTTTTACGGATCGGATATAAAAGAGAACATAGATACCGGTAAATTTCGGTGATGCGATATGAAAAAGAAATAGGTAATAAGTATAAAAGGATACGCGGCTTTTATAGGATAATTTTCATGAAAAAATAATAAGAATATACGGTTTAATTGATGTAATTTTTGTAGGAGTGGATTTTTATTAGTTTACCGAAAGGTTTTTTTTTTTTTTGTTTTTATCGTAATGTGTAGCTGAGGAGAACATCTAGAAGGGTGTATTTTGTGTCATTTTTATGGGGCAGATCAAGTAATTTCTTATTCTATTATGTTCAACCACATAAACATAGTCGGTTCTCTAAATTCTCGAAATAGATGAGAGTGAATCAAATTCCAGCTGAAAAATAGAGAATTATTTTATTTTCTGTAAACTTATGAAATACTGACCTACAAAATCCCGTAAAGACCGGCCCTGTATGAACAACTGGACGACTCCTCTAACTTTTTTTTCTCCCCAACTTTGAACATCAATTATGAAATTATATTCGGGGGAATTTATTGTTGAATTTCGAAATGAATAGGGTTGGGTGTTGTCAATATTTTCAAACTGTTGTCACAATAGAAAGTCAATCGAAGCTTTCAGTCGACCGCGAAATCGAAAAGTTTCCTTTAAAGACTTTCAATTGATCTCTTTTCCACCCACAAAACTTGTCGAAACACCGATGGAGAAACGTAAAGAATTAAAATACGATCGAAAAATTACATTAAAACTCAAACAACAAACTTTGTTGATCTTACAAAACGTTCTTGTTGAATTTTTCCATTATTGAATCGATTATTCACAAAAAAGTTCACTTTTCCTCATTTTACGGTCCTAATCGCTGTGAAAATGGGAAGTTTGTTATATAAATCGAGCTCTATTTATATATCGATTAAAATCATTTTGAAATATAAAATTTTAATTAAAATCATGTTCAATAAGTTTTCATCGTTTTATTTCAGGTCAATGGTTTAGGTAATATTAAATTGAAATGAAATTGTCATTTTAAAACTATCCAATTTCAATGCTTTCTGAACCTTCAAATTGAATGAATATTCCATCAAAATTAAATCATTATAATCTCATGAATATCAATAACAATTTGGAAAATTTTGTCAATTTAGCCTGAAAACCGATTCAATATAATTATCACTATCAAACTTTTATTGTGAAATTGACCGTGTGATTGTCCCGTTGAAATTTTTTCAATTCCAACAATTCGAACAAAATTGGCGTTGAAGGGAAATTCTCCGCTCGATTCAGGGCGGGCCAACTAAATTCTAGTTGAATTTATTTTTAATTGAAAAATTTTTGTGAAAATTTCATTGTTGCTTTTTGAATAACTAGTTACGTTTGGGAAATTAATGGGAAAGCATGTCCCGCCGAAAAATTCGATTAAATGAAAATAATTTGGTAACTATTCTGAAATGAAGTTTGATGAGAAGCTTAATAATTCATGTGATAATCATCCTCGTGGGAGAAATAGCGGAAAACTATGAAAATTGAGAATTATGGAATACTTTACGCAAAAACGATTGTAATTTTCCAGCGAGACCAGACTCTACATTCTTTATTCCAAGAATTTGATTCCGTATAAGTTGAATTTCTCATTGAACAAGATCAATAGGAAACTTATCGAGCTATTACGTCTCACAAAAAATAAAAGTTCAAATTAATGTATCTATAATGAAAATGGTGGATGCGCCAAACGAATTATCTGAATTATCATATAAAATTCTCTCTATTGCCGAGAAAAATCACAAAAAATTGAACTACTTTCGATAGAAGAGTGAGTTAGAGAGAATATTATTTAAAGAAGAAGAGATTTTTTTTGGAAAATTCAAGAGAATAGAGGATAGAAAACAACAAGATTTAGGCACTACAATGGAAAACATAGGATCTCGACTTTTATCAAAAGATCCCACATTTTTGTTCACGACATACGGAGAGGTTATTAGGAGAAAATGGAAAATTTCTTTTGCTACTAAGGAAATTAGTTTGGAATTCTTCAATATTTAATTCAAACATTCTTCAAACTGAGGATGAGTGAAGCCAAATATTATGAATATTGCTTTCAAATAAAGTAGTAATTTGTGGGATGAACTCTTCTGAGAAAAAACAAAAACTGATATACTCCATTATTATTCAAATTGACAATCACTGTGAATGATTTAATTCTTAATCCGCAAACGCACTTATTTTTTTTTAAAAAACTGGAAAAAAGTAAAATGCCCACTATAAATATGACAAAAATGGTGGATGCGCCCAGAAAATTGAAGAGAGTAGAACATAAGACACAACAATATTCGAATATAACGATGAATAACGTGGAGATTTGAATTTTATTGAAAAGATGAAATTTATATAAAAGCCTCTACAATTTTGTCTGGAAAACACAGAACCGTTATTAAAAGAAAATGGAAATTTCTCCTTGTTGGTTAAATAATTGATTCGAGATCCTAGGATATTTGGTACAAAAATCTTTGAAATTAATAATGATATGGTGAGAAGTTCCGTAATGAGAGCTAGAAATTGTGAATAAAAGAAGAAGACAATTTGAAGAATAAATTTTGTTATCGTGCGATTCAATAAAAATTGTGAGAAATTTTATTTTCTACTACTGTTACACAAAAAAACTGTGGTAATATTAGAAATCGAATTTTTTGTTTGCAAAAGACCGATGAAAACTATAATAATGTAAATATGATACAAATGGTGGATGCGCCGGGATAATTCTCTAGTATAATAAAATATTTAGATTACTGCTAAAGTTATTTTTTTGATTATAATTAAAATCGATTATTATTGTTGGAAATGTTCGACTTTTGTAAGAGCGAAAAACTATAGCAACATTTAAAAAGTTATCATGAAAATGTCCAGAATGCATTAGGGACATTATTATGAAGTTTCTTTTAAGTTTTTCCATGTAACAAATGAAGATATTCCTGAAAGTTGTGTGAAATATGTCTGCGACGTTGAGATAACAGCATCGGGATCTAACGCTATCCAAGAACGACGCCGGCGACGCTGATGACGATGATGAGAGACCAGCCAAGTTTCTACCAAGATTCTCAAAGTTCTTCTAACGGCCATAAACCAACACAGTGGGTTTATTAACAACGACAACACACAAGAAAATTGCCAGTTTGTATAATTTTCAACAATAAAATTGAAACTTGACAAAATTAAAACAAGACAATTTCGGTAAAGGATATTTTCAAGCCAATTCATTTCGTGAGTGGACTTTTGTGATGGGAACGTCACTTTTAATACCGACAATAATGGCCGTAATAAGTCGCCAGCTTAATTTAACCCTTGAACATTAATCATCTGTCCCGGACCGGCTAGTTTACCATTTTATAGTAGAAGGGAAAAGACCCGGATAGATTAACGGACCGAACCGCGAAAATGCGGAAAAACAATTGGAACGATTCAAATCTAGCTTGTGGTTTGATTAAAACAGATTACACTACATATTCTATATGTATATAAGTGTGTATGGCGGTTTTTGGTGGAATTGCAGAATTTGCAGAATTTCTCTTACGAAAAATAGAGAGAAAACTCCCAACACTTTCGGTTAGAACGAAAACAAAGAATGAATTATGAAATGGTCGTATGGAATTAACTGAATTGTACACAGGAGGGAATTATTTTATTTGCTGCGGAGCCGAAAACAGGACGACCATTAAACTATAATAATATTCCTGAAATATCGATTAAGTTCCGTGTAGTGTTCAATATTAAATTTATTATCGATATTATATTATATTTTGTCTATTAAATGGTTGTTTCAATCAATCTATTCCCGACTAGCAATCATTCAATCGATGTCATTTCTGATAAAATCGAGATTTCAAGCCTGCTTTTTAGAACGACAATAAGGCGAATGTTAGCGCAAATTTTCTGTTATTTACAAGTGTAATATTTCCCCATTTCCACTCACAAATACAGATAGACAAGTTTTCCCTATATCTACTTATCTACATATACAGGGGTGGTACCTTTTTCTGGGGAAATTCCTGAAATGTGAAACCATTCCCGTTATTGCTCCTCGATGGCGTAGTGGAAGTCTGGGGCCGGTCCGTTCAACTTCAACCAAGATGATGCATGGCAGAAGCGTTTTAAAGATAATGAAAATAAAACCAACTAGAAAGGATACGAAGAAAAAACAAGAAAAGAGGAGACGTTACTTTATATAAAATGTTCTTACAATATATTATGGCTTATCTCAGAAAGTATGGATTTCTATTTTTTGACGGACAAAATATGGAAATTTTAATTTATTTCGTTCAAAAATTTACAGGTATTGTAATGGATGAATAATTATGGCAATTGCGTGAAGAAATTCTAGAAAAATGGGCGATATATTCCTATGATCTATGTTAATGTTAGTATAGACACGAACATGAATGTATTCTCCATAATGGACTATTTCTTCAGGGATTTTTCTATTTTTGTTTGCTATGTTGGTATTTCTACTCGTCCATTTTTAAATTTCATGGAAATACAATTTACAACGTATTTATGCTGGATTTTCTACATTTTGGTGGAATTGTTTATTTGACGAGACATCTTTTTCGTAATATTTTTTCATATTGTTTATAATAGATTTCAGTTGTTCGATATTCAGGAATTTTCAGATTTTCCGCTCAAGTTTCGCCTTTGCATTCCTATCACGATTGTTGATAAAATCAAATATTCAGCCAGATTTACTTTTTGTCCATGACTAAATTTTTGAGTCCAACCTCAACTAACAATAATTCACATTTACCCTTAATTACTGACAATATCACTTATAGACGATCTACAATATCGATATGATTTCATCGGAAGGATCAATATTAGCTAGTAGGTATATCATAGACTTTCATTTTTTTACAATACATCACCTATCATTATCATTAAGTCACAAAAAAATATATTATAGTTAAATATCTCGAATCAGATATCTCGTTATTGATAAATTTGACACGTGGTTCAGATTTACGTAAATTTCGGTATAGCATAGAAACTACATATACGAAGTTGTTATTCTAGTTTAATTACCAACTTCTTACTTGAAACTAAACTCCCACATAGCTTCCTCTGCCTACTTTTAATTAAGACTGCATTTACCGGATATTGAAGGGATTTAGATTAGAGTCAAAGTTAAGATTACTGATAAACTTCAAAATTGTAGACTGAAAGATGGAAAATACATAATTACATGCTTATTTTGGAGAGCCTTTAGAATTTTTTTGTTTATATTATTATCATTATTATTATTATTATTTTATATTTTTTTTTGGACTGTTTTTATTGAACTTTGCTCAAAAGAATTGAACATATTGTGGCGAACTAGATTGATTATAGATACAATTCAGGTGAAAATACATAAATTCCGAAGACCGATCAATCATAATAGGCGGGAATTTATTATTTACAACAATAACAACAACACAACAACTTTAGTGTGAATAAACCGACCATTATTCATAAATATTAAATAAAGATGTCAGTGCGGATGGTTATTGCCGACCAATTACGACTATAATCTCGAATTTCATACTTCCCCAATATTCCTTTTCAAAATCTAATCAACAAAATGAATTTAAAAAAAAAGGAAAAAAATGGTTAAGCTGCATTCACAATAAACGTGATAAACTCGTACCGGATCGTCAATTAATTTTGGTCGAACCAACACAACCACTCGATAAAATCCAATATTATTGTTAGATATCGTCCAGTAATTAACATTCCAGCTCACTAATCGAATGAATTCAATTAACTTTGCCATTATGATAAAATCCACCACTACTACTACTACTACTATTACAACTACGATCCACCCTTATTGTAGAAACTATTTCAACAATAATCATCCCCTATTATTCGTTTTCTGATAATTCGCTTTCTATTTATAATCAAAAAGCACTCAACGTGTCCTTTTCCTATTTCGGTAACACCAATATTTGTTGGACTTCGAACCAGATGAAGTACAATGGTTGGTTGGTTGGTTGGTGGTGATTGTGGCCGGAAGGGTTGAGTGGTCCGTTGTGTCGCATTTTCGCTCTTCATCCACCCTATGTTCGAAATCCAACCCATCTTTGTCGTATACATTTATTTATCTGACTAGGAAATCGTACAATCAGAATTTGATGAAGCAAAGATTCCCAAACAGTTCATTCTAACGAGCTCAGATGAGTACAAAACAAGTGAAAATGATAAAATTTTTAATAAATACTATATTTAGTCGAATCGGGGATGATGTCAATCAATAAAAGTTAATTGGATTTTTCCGTCGTGTCTTTATTCATTTTGCAATCTTTCGATTGCAAAATCCTGTAATTAGTTCATTAAAGAAAAAAGTCGAAAACTTCCATAAATAAATTACTGCAGGGCCAAGATCTCGATTCAACTCCAACAAGTTAATTAGTCCTTTAGACCTTTTTAAAATGTAACCAACGTTATCCTGTTTGTTTCTAGTGACTTTTAAAAATACACAGAGTGGATTTGTAATCCAATTTTTACTCTACTAAACATTATCACTATTTTTAACAAGATTTTCCACAATCAGTTCAACTTTTCTCTCCGAAAACTTTCCATATCTGTTTAAAAGTTTCTATTCGTGTCCTGTCGTTTTATTCCCAGTTTATTCTATACTTTGTATCGTTTTTCAACTTTGTTTTTATTGTTGTTGTTGTTGTTCGAGTTTTATTCTTCAATAATTGCCTCCAGTCGAGCCTCTACTTGGGGTGTAGATGTTAAATTGAAGACGGTCGGAATTAACTTGTAATTAGCCGAAGAAATATGTACATAAAATATGGATTGTGGTTAGTTTTCATATAGTCTATTGGGAATTGGGTTATATCTAGTCCTTTATAACTATATTAGGGATAAATGGGCGGCGGAACTGGCTTTTAACCTTCTATATGGAGAAGTTTGGAATTGATGGTATTAGACTACAATGCATCGAGTTGGAAAATTTCGTATATAAATTAATCGTAGAAATTCTAGCAATGTCTCACTAATTTTTTTCTTTCTTTAGCTGTATTGTTATTATTATTATTGTTGAATATTATTTGTTTATTTACATTGGATACGGGTTTATTCTATTTCGCGAAATAAGTTTTATTGTTTCTTTTCCGAGTTTATTTCTTCACATTTCAGCATAATGCAGACACGCAATGGGCCATAATGCGGCCCTGTATGAGACTCTTACGTGCATGAATATATGAATTTCGTTCCGGTTTCTAGCTGTTTTACGGCACCAACATGGAATTTTTTATTAATGGAAAAAAGTACTCGCGTCTTAAAATTCAGTTATCCGTTCAAATAATTCATTCGATTTTCGATTTAATTCACACTTTACTAGATAGATGTGGCTCGAATTTCTAAATATACGATATATATGTATTGGCATAAGTAGGCTATGAATCTAGGATAACGTCCTTCTAATAGATATCTTTAGGTGAATTATTGTTATTATCAGTGTAACAGGAAAGTCTAAGTACGTTTCATTTCACTTCTGAATATTTATGTTTGACTTAATGCAAATTAGCAAATTAGAGGAAATTTCGAAAAAATTACTGCAAATATTGAGAATTGAGGCAAATCCGTTTTTTTATGAAAAGTTTGAGTCAATTTTGTGATTATTTCCGAAATGCAGATGTTTGTAAAATCCTCAAATTAATCATCGTATTCATAATAAATATTCGAGAATCTTTGATGTATTGACTTAAGTAGTTTCAAATTCAATTTCTTAATGTGGCGAATTATTACCTAGAATTATCAAAGTAGGAATTTTCTGAGATCGGTCAAATCGGATTGATTCAACTATAATCAAGAGTAATGTTCTCTAATTTTGTTTTTGAGGTAATCTAAGGTGAAATTCCTATATTTCAAATATAATTTTACGTTGCCCGAGAACTTTTCCTAGTTCTTATTAAAATTGCAATATCTCAATTCAATAAAGTTTCCTGTCAATTTTTCAAGTTGCTCCAAAACTATAGATTTGTTTGTAAATTGCCGAATTTTTAATCAAGTTTAAAATAAATATCCGAGAATATTTTATGTGATGGCTCAAGTAGTTTCATATTCAATTTAGAGTTATGAAACGTTAAATCGTTACGATAATGGAGCGAATTATTTCCGGTAGTAATCAAAGCGAGAACTTTAAGATCGAGTCGATCAATTTGAATAGGCTTTATTTTGGTGTACTTATAAATTATTCCCAGTGAAATTTCAAGTTTTTAGAGTGAGTTTTTTTCCCTGTAAATAACAATTTATTTGAGCTAAAAAAATACCTGTACTCAATTAAACTTGCGAATCCAACCTAAATACCTGAGAAGCCCTAATCTGTTTATTTATGTAGTTGTATATTTAACTTTCAATCATGAAACGTTGAATAGTTACGATAATGTGGTGATCTATATCCAGAAATAATTAAAGCGAGAACTTCGAAGTTTCAAAATTACTGAAATAATTCCCATATTTACATTGTTGGATTTTATCAAAAAACAAAAATCTCAATAATATTACCCAACCATAACACAAACAACAGAATTGAATTTTCAATAAAGCTCTGAAATTTCAATTGATTCTAGTCAATATTTTGAATTTTTACTAGTGAACCAAGCCGAATTCCTCATATCCATTGATCGTCGTTTTTATATCACATACATACATATATTGAGATTAAAATTGGAAATTGTGTATTGAAGCCGCCCATATAAAAACAATAATGTTACATCGTTCCGTTACGCTACAATGCTTGTGAATATGAAATAATCCACTCTAGTGGAAATTCTTGCAATTTACTCGACATTTCTGATCTTTCAATTTCGCACATCCGTATATTTCAATATTGAAAACTAAAATGGGAGAATTCCGAAATCATTTTTGCAAATATAATTAATCGATTGTCGTTAATGGAGCTATCAGGTTGAATTTCAGCGCTGGAAAAAATTACATTAAAAAAACCTTAAAACGATAAGTCTCAGGTAATATTTCAATTTAGGACCTCATTCATTTTTTATAGACAGTTTGAAAAAATCGACAACGTCTAACCTCCGTTTTTCTCAATAAATGCGAGATTATCGTTCGGTTAGCGCATCATTATCGCGTCTTCATCTGTGAATAAAACGACGGATTTCGGAAGAAAATGGGAAATACGATCGAGCTAAAGAGATCTCGCAGCAAAAACTAGGAAAAATTGAAAGCGAGCCGTGTTGTTAGATTGAGTAAGAAATGATAAAGTTGTGAGATCAGAAATGGGAAAATAGCACGCATGACTTGATCGAAGGAACATGAACTCGTACACAACTATGAAATATGTTGGGATTGTAGATTCGGAAAATGCCACACTTGAATTATTGAAATTGTAATGTTGGACGATCTAGAGAAAAACATCAATTTCCAAATTCTACACATAATATGTACTTACCTATAAAGAATTTTCGTTATTATAATTCATGTATAAAAAGCCACAATTTAATAATGTAGTGGGATTTTTGTCGTCAGGTTTCCTAAAATGCGGAAGATGTTCCCTTGTGAACATGGTCCTGCTATTCGTGACGTAATGGTATATCTAAGTGTCCCTAAGGAAATTAAAGACACCTTAAGATTCCAAAACGTGATAAATCTCTAGATGGGAATGGGTTTTGGGAACCGTTAAAATCAATAATAAATTCCGATGGTAGTGAAGAAATATGAACAGTTGAAGACTTATCGAAAATTGAACCATTTACTGTCCCAATTGCATATTCATTCTGTTTTTTCTAAACTATACTATATTTTCTAGCTCCAATCGAATTGAATTTGCAATTTTCATTAATTTTAGGACGTTCAAAAATAGAATAATTTGATGTATTCAGTCAATTACTTGAGTTGTTGAAATACCCTAACTCAACTTGGAAACGAGTATCGGTGCTGATTTTGGTGGAGGCGCCAGGAATTTAATGATCAGAATTTTTTTGATGGAATAATTTTTATCATCTCAAGAGCTCTATTGTGCTCTATCGATTGAGATTATTCTATAACTCTCAGTATTATTCTCATTTTTATCGTGAAAGCTCGAATTTCCATTATCAATCATTGAAAATTTTTTGTGAAAATTATGTGAATTAATTATATGCTTAATAAAGCAAAATATTAGAAATTTGTGCCCGCAGCCAACTCTCAACATAATTATTATCACGAATTCAAAATTGTTTCTATTTAACATTAATTAATAATTATCAGTATCATCAATATTCGAAAAATTTACAATACTGACAAAAAATCGAACGCACTTTAGGCTGTATCATAATAATAAATTAAACTCATAAAAATTGAAATTAATTTTTTCTATAAATTCCTCACCGTTTTCTTTCGTATCATAAATAAACAAGTTTTTCACAAATTTCCTCCCATTAAATATCAAAAGGAAACCATAAAGCTAGCTTGTTATCAATTAAATTATAAATACTCAATTTAATCCCAAATCCCATTAGAAGAGCTCAATTGAATACAGCAGCGACTCACTAATTTTTTTATGTCTCACTAGATATCTCCACGAATCCAATTAAGTGATACAAAAACAATTTGAAAATTCATAAATATCGTCTTGAATGCAATAATATTTTTTCTGGGTGACTCAAAATCAAGATTTTTGTAGGCTTTCAAGCGAGAGGTTGCTAAACAAATACGCTTCCGAAATATAAAGTGATGAGATTTCAAAAAATTTCAAAAACGCCTTAAATTATTTTTCTCGAATTTTGTACGTTTTGATTGATTTCGAGTGATATTTTGTATACTATTCTATATTATATCGGCAAAATTGACACGTCCTGTCGAAATCTCTCCCCTTTTCTGTTGATGAGAAGATCGAACTTCACCAAGTGTCATCCACACTTTCTCGATGGAAGGACCCCTTGTCAACGGCCGATTTCAAATTTAATAAATATACATATTAATATCGAATAAGGGATGTTGAAGTTGATATTTTCCATGTCAATAATATAGATAACTTAGTCTCTATACTTAATATCGACAAGTTGTTGACGACGGCAAAACAACCCAAATGAATTAAATATGAAAAAACAACAACACTAACGTAGAATACACGTTTTAAACATTAATAAACTACAACAGAGAATTTTAATCAACATACAGGTCAGAATCAGATAGTAGTAGTAGAATTACAATTATAATAATTTCAAACTGGAACGTGGCAGATTTACTGTGATAAAAACAAAACAAAAAAACTCAATGTAAATGATAAAACTAGACGAGCGTAATTAAAATTGGTAAGCAACCTTTACTCGAAACATGATAAGAATATTAAACCGGATATCGGCAGATTTTGTGATATTACAACCGGAACTGAAATAGTGGATTAATTTCAGAAGGCTCAGCTAGATAATTAAGGCCGAAAATATCCAAACAACGGCCTCTATTCAATTATTGAAAATTTATCTCAGGACCATTATTTTGGAATAAATTCGAACAGTATCTCGAACATTATCGATTTTGTAAAGCATTGTAAAATGAACTATAAAAGATTTTTAAAGCCTGTTGAATCTATTGAGGATAGCTTAACGTTTTTAGTATCATTTTATTTCGATATAAATCCAAATATCTCATTCTAATTCGCGACTTAAATTCATCTATTTGGCTCTAATTTCGAAGTTTGTTCTATAGAAGAATCAATAGAGCCAAGACGGTTAATTAAAAACATTTAAAAACATCATTAAGTTGTTTGGATTTGTTTGGAGTATAAAAATGTCGATTTTGGTGGAGGCGCCTGGATCTCTATAATTAGATTAAAAGTAGATGGATTTGCCATATCAAATTCAATTCTGGGTGAGAATCTTCAGATTTTTCGACTATATTGGACTGGTGTGATTTTGGTGGATGCGCCATCATCACAATTTTTGATCATTTATTAAGGATTGTCTAGATTGTTGTGATCTAGTTCTAGAATACTTATTCGTAGTGGAAGATTTCTATGTTTTTATGGCGAATTGAATCAAACAAAAAAATAATAATAATAATAGAGTCGCGATAGCAATTTGTATGATGAAAAAATAAAAGCCTGACTTCTGAACAATCAACAACCAAACTATTTACCCATATGGTTATTTTTCTCGATTATCTTCAAATTATGTCAAGGTGATGTCGCTCCTTTTCGCTTTTTCCCCATTGGTGCGAATACATTAAAGTCTTTCAAAATGACGACTATTTGTTCGTTTTTTTTTCAGTAGTAGTTTTTCAGGCCTAAATTGAATTAATAACAAATTCGTGACAGTTCACCATAAATAAACACGAATACTAAATGAATAATGTGTTGGTGGTTGTGAATAAGTCGTCATATTGTTAACGTGACAATAT
>JAZBGZ010000096.1:0-12488 GCA_037414795.1 Stenodera caucasica | reverse complement strand
ATATATAAATCTCAATCTGTTGAAATTCCGAATAATAAATCAAATTTGAACTAAATTATCACCAGTCTCTTTGTTCGGGAATAGTCCGGAAGCTCGGCCATATGTACGTTTGTTGAATCATGCAAATGAAACCCATCTCTACTCAGTTGAATCGTTCTGAAACAACATCAAAGAAGTGATTGTCGTCTTTTTCTAGCCCTCTAGATTCAATCAACAATGAAATAATTCAAACAATTAAAACACACAAAGAAAAATCCAATTTATTCTTCAATTTAATTTCGGGTTCCATCCAAACAAGTTTATTAGCTCTCAACTAAAACAAAAACACAAAAATGGGGGATGATTGTTGAATAAATCTACCCTCAAACGTGGTTAACTCATGCACATTTAGTGGTGGTGAAGATGACAAAACGGAAGATCTTTTGTCATCCACATTGGAGTCCTACCTGTGCTATTATTATCTCTGAAAATTACTTTTTCCTTTTTTGTTGTGTTTTATACGTGTAATTATTTCGCCAAGAAACAATACCGACTGGGTTTTATTAAATTTTTTTAGCCGTCGAGAAACGGAATCATCATCATTATCATTGTCATGTTTATGGTGCGAATAACGTTAAATTGAGAAATTACATTTAATATACCCGCTTCTAATATTACAAAACTAAATATTAAAAAGATACCAATAAAAATCTGTTGGAGGAAATGGGAAATTTCCCGCATATTCTCATTATTCATAACTGTTGAATTTTTCTCGAATTTCCACTGAATTGTTGAGTTCAACACAAACACTAAAAGTTCTTCGGCAAATGCAAATAATTCGAAAAAGATCTTTGGCTGTGATAATTTGAAATTCGTACAACTTTACAGTTTGATAAGTTGAAAGAGAATTCAAAGTTTTTCTTTCGAATAATATACAGCATTAAATCGAGACAACGATCTATTTTGAAATCGAACAACGAGGGAAATATTGAGATCAAAATCAAACATAAAAATATTTTGCATAAATCGAACAAGTTTCTCAACAATTTCAAGAACAAGAAGGAAATTCTTATTTTGAATTCTTCTCTCGATTCGCGCGATCTTATTGAATTTGATCAAAGTTTGAATTATCATCGATTCCCACCAACCGTTATCATACATATCTCTCTCTCTCTCTCTCTCTCTTTAAATTTATATTTAGACGTTAATTGTGTATAATTAGTGTTGTAGAGGCAATTTACATGTCCAGTGAACCTCGCTTTATATGTATATAAAGAGAGAGCGAGATAGAATGACTTGTGTGTTGTCACATTAAGTTAATAATGTCGACCGACTAGCGTTCATTATGTTGGGTTTATTACTTTATCAAAGAGGGATGTATGTTAGTCCCGTTCACATAACTTCGAATCTTCCCCTATACAAAATTTCCGCACATTTTCATTATTCTATTCGTATAGATAACGGATATATACATACATTTTATAATAATAAAGGAGTTTATGGACTCTCAATTCACGAAAGAGAGAATTATTTATCGTTTTTGGAATATCATAATTTTATTATTAATTGAGGCCGATGTTTTATGGGGAGTAAAAACCAAAAAATTCAGAATTTACAGTCGATTTAAAAGCTTTAGAGCGCGTTAAACTACAGCAACGCTCTCTAAGCTGGATGAAATTTTAATAAAAGGGGACGTTGAAACTATCTGGAGACCGTGTGATAGCTTGAATCAATGTCATTGTCAATATATAATAGGTCTGTGAATGTACTGGATAGATATGTATTTCGATATCCAGAAGTCCCCAAAATGTCTCAAATAGCTCTCATAATCACTAGGTAATAAAAAATATTAAATTGTGGGGATTCTTTTTCAAAAACTGATAGGGATCTCTCGAAATAGTTCAAAAGTCGAAAAATAGAATCTGTTATTCCAAAAGAACCGTCACCAACATCCTCCAAGCCAGATTCCTGCACACTCAAAAACATTCAATTATAATCAAAGTTTCCCAATGGGAGCAATCGAATCACATAGTAGATAAAATTCAACTTGACATATTCGAACAATTTCCTTGAAGAATTACAAAACGTTTTATCATAATCATTTTTTTTTTTTTACCAAGTTGTAAAAAGTTTATCTTCAATCTGGAAATAAATCCCAATAGACGAAGAAATACACGCACACATTTATACTGATACCACAGTTCGTTCCTTTAATATAACATAATATTTTACCTTGTGGCTTCCAGAAAATCAAACAAAGATTAAATATTGAAACATCTAAGAAAAAATTGCGAGGCAAACTCTTGCTTTTGATCTCGACAACTTTCCTCGAATTACATTTCTCAATCGATAAATCACTGAATTATCAAGGGAATTTTAATTTAAATACGACCAAAACGAGGACAGCGAACAATTTTTCATATTTCTATTGTTGTGATAATAGCGACATTCTACTCTAAAGGCTTGATTTTATTAATTTTTTTTCCCTTTCACAAAAATTTACCGTCTGTTATTCTTTTATTTAGCTGTGTAAATATACGGAATTTGATAGAGAAAATGAGACTTGGCCCTTTATCGTGTTTAGAGGTCAAGTGTTACAATAACGAAGTCCCGAACATACCGTTTTTATCCAGCCAACACAAATCCAGCCCTTTTTTTTTCTTACAACATTGTTGTATTTTATTTATATTTTGTCCTTGAATAAACATCGAATCCAATCAATTTGGTTGTAGAGTGACGTCACTTTTTTTACGTTAAGTTCAGCCACCATCTGTCAATTATTAAGAAAATTATTATGACATAACCTAAAAAACTTCTTGATCCTAATAGACATTCACGCAAGCTTCCATTATCTGTGGGTTTTTTTTTTTTTATTTTAGGGGGAAAAACGAATGATAAATAAGTGTTTGAAAACTTTCCGGGTTGCGTAATAAGCTTTTTATGGAACCGCAGGTGATTAGCTTAGAAAGCTACCCATTATCTAACCTATATTCTCATATAATATAAACTAATTTCGTGCGGTGGCAAAAAAATTTTAATTTTATTAAAAATAATAGAAAAATAATTGTAAAGTTAAGTAAATGAAAGTATCCAATTAAGAAGCAGAGTTAATGAAATACAAGCACAAAAGGGTAGATAAATATTCCTGCTCTAATAAATCTGCTTAATAAATTTACTTTAGCTTAGTTAATTTTATTTTAGTGTAATTCCATTAACGATAATTCGAGATCATTGTTGGTTAATTATACAAAATACGATTTCTTTCTCGTCTAATTTCGATTCGCTGTAAATTCCGTTTATTTATAGTTTTTTTTTTTTTTTGAGGGATTGTGTCACATAATGGAGGGTGTCAAATTATAATGAAGAACACCAAATGTCTATTCACCTGTCACGGAAATATCATTTCATTGTGACAGTTGATGATAACAAGATTAACGCCAAAAACTACAATACACTCGTCATTAGTCATTCTGTTTGTTTGTTATTTTTTATGTTTTTTTTTAGGAGCGCAAATCCGTATATATTCCTATATGAAAATTGTCGAATTTCCTATAGGTACCTATTCCACAATTCATACGAACCAAATCAATACTCGATTCTAAAATTTTTCTGTCACGTTATCGAATCGAAAGATTCCCGTTTGAGAGAATCAAGTCTATTAAATACTGGAAATTTGCCGAAGAAAAAGATGTTAATGCATATAAAGCGGATATTGTAATAAAATCTTGGAATCCTTTTAGGATTAGACGTTCTAATTCGACTAGGATTTCATAGTCAATTTTAAATTTTCATTGTATTCTCGATAAAAAAAAAGTTTTAATTTTTACATTTTTTTTCTTTACAGGCAATCATGGATTTAAAGCTGAGACTGATCGATTGTTGATGGTTTCGAGTCTTGTATCGTCGGTCTATTTGGGACTGATTTGTCGAATTATAGGTGAGTTCCGGGAAATAAGCGCGATTAGATTTCTAAATTTATCGTCTCTAATCTATCCATAAATCCGCTTGTAGTATAGTTCCTGAGCCAGTTTCTCTCTTTTCTGAGCATCTTTCATCCCTCGGGATTTCGACTCCTGAAACACTCATTCTCGTTATTATCTCAATATTAATGTTGATTGATTTTGCGCCATAGATTAAAAATTTAGAGCTCTTCTTATTTCAGAAATGACTAATTATAATTACAGCTCATGATGACTCATAATTGATGAACTCAAAATTAATATGTTAGTTGCACAATTTACCCCCTTGCAATTCAAATTGATTTATAATAAAAATAAAAATAAATGGAAACTTTGCGGTAGGTATAACGTTGAATAAAATATTACCCGGCGCATCCACCATTTTTCTATTGATTCTCAATTATATCCAATTTTATCTAGAAAATACTAATTAAATCCCAATTTTTTGCGAGAATTTCGTCCAACGATCATAATAGATAAATAGTTTAAGAGAGTTTGATAAATATTCGCAAAAATTATTAATTATAAAATAAATTGGTATTTGATCAAAAAACACGACTGTCGTCTTGTTAGTTTGAACATTTTGATAAATTAATGGATTTCTTCACACCTATTATGCTCTGTTATAACTTTAATACCCTCCAATTTAGTATTGTCTAAAGTTTTATCAAAGACAAAGATTGATGATAGCGCCATTCCCAACAATAATATTTATCTAATAATAATCATTATTAATATACCTGTTGTTGTTATTATATTATACTCTACTTGATAGAATTGTAAACAAAATGGCTACAATATTAATTGGGGATAATTAATCAAGAAAAAAAAACAGAAATATTCGTTTAACTAATTAAAATTTTCTGTTATGTATACTTGTAAATTATTTAAATATCAATTAAGCAATGTTGCTTTGTCAGGATGTTCGCCTCATCATAGGGGAAATTTCCTCAAACAGCCCTAATGACGATCATTACAACAGAATGAATAAATACCGTAATTAATTTTGGTGTTCCCCAATTTTTTTGGCTGTCACTTCAACTATGTAATTTGTTATTAGTGTTTTGGCAACGATCACTAATAATAAATCACCGATTCAACTGTTTTTACTATTCATAAAAAACGAAATTCCTATGTTTATCGTTAATAATTTTTGTATTTGTTTCAGGTCTATGCTAACTATAAATGAATGGTGGTTAACGAGAATATGAAACAATTCTAATGTAAATTTTAGTGTGCAAATACAAAAAAAAAGAAAAATGGACTCACGCTAAAAATGGATGTTGACTAAATTACAAAAAAAAAAACAAAACAAAAAATAACCAAATGTTTTTCGCATTTTATATTTCAAAGAATTTCCAACACATTTCAAATGATTATTTGGATTTTGGAGATTCGTTGTTTCTTTAATCGGACTTTTTCGTTGGTAATTTCCGCACTCAAACGAGATTATTTATCGATTCGTATTTATTTTTTTATATAATTACCAATTATTAGTGTTTATAATAATAAACTATTTGTGATAAAATTTTATTCTATCCATGTTATAATAAAAAACTATTTCCTGATCGTTTATTATATGTTGGGCGTTGTATATAAAATACGTAGCTTAAATAAATGAAATCTCAATTTGTAAATACTGTTATTTATTCCAACTATTATCCCAATGATATCACTTTTGTTTAATTGTTGAAATCTAGAAATCTATGCGCTAGCAAAACTAGAAAGAAACGTCTCAATTTCGATTGTTTGTGATGAAAGAAGAAATTTTAAATATAGTGAAGCCTCTCTAAAAAATTATCAAAAATTAATCAATGTTCATCTTACAATTAGAGGAGTGTTAATTTTCATAAATCGTAAAGAAATTTCATAAACTACTACTATTAAGTGACGTAATAGTTTGCTGAAGCAAACACTGGATGGTGTTCAAACTGAACTCATCCATACCTAAAGTTGAGATTTTAATGAAAGCCGTCCTTTAATTAAAATAATTAAATACTTGACGAGTTTCTGGAGTATAAAGTTGGTAAATTGTCCGTTTGGGTTTCCTTTAGTCACAAAGACTTTTACAACCCGTATTGTGTAGAAGAAAAAAAAACGGATCTTTATCTCTACCTTTATCAACATTCATTTTTTTCGAAGAGAATTTCCAATTAGCAGATGATATTATTCGAGATACATATAGAGATAGGGATCTGTTTTTCTTTAAAGAATACGGTTATAAATACACGTTATTAGAGCATTTACCTTAATTAAACCAACAATTTACCGGCTCTATTACGAATTCAGTTGGAGTTTATTATTTCTAGTAATCAACTAGAAGATAATAGAGCTGGGGAAATTTTGATAACAAAACCAAGAAAAATGGAAAATTAGAGGATTACCAGTTGGCATTTTATTTTGTTGAGTTCAACTGAATTTACAGCGACTATAAAAATGTTGCTAATCGAATTTAGAATTGTGCCATCAATTAATTATTGAATTAATTAATTAGAGGAGTTTGCGACAAATTCCGATATTTCATCACTCCCTTCGTTTAATATTTCCACTTCGTCGATTCCATCTTGTTTTTGCCTTCAACAAAAATTGAATTCTCCCTCTATATCTGTCTTTGTTCAACGTAAAATTTGTTGACCCTATATCATTCCTATTCATCTCAACTTTTTCAATTATCTAGGGTCGAGAGCTCGCCGAAAAGCCCGTCTTTCACGTTACCATATTACATCGAATCTAATCTAATGAATTAATGATTGTCTTTTTATCTTCGAAATGTTCAATTTCAATTAGTCGTTTCAATATCAATTCAATGAATCTAGATCAAAAAAAAAAAATAATAATAATAATAATAATAATAATAATAATAATAATAATAATGATGATGATGATTATGTGGAATCGATTTAATGCCTTAACGCACCTTTAACAAGATGTTTGGTTGGTTGGTTGGTTTGTGGTTGAGGGACTATTAAAGATTCATGGACCGGTAGGCGCCGTCCCTGTAGAGCTAAATTTCGTGTGTAATCAGGATCTGATATACCTACCCAGCCGTCTATATATTTTCTTGTTTCCATTTAGAAAAGAATCAAAATTCTACAAGGATTACGGAAACCCAACTGGGAGCCGGTCTTTAGATTAATCACGAAAAACCCAGCTCGGACTTTATTTGAACCTAAAAAACAAACCAACAGCAAAAAATATATCGAATCGAATCGATTTGGAATCGGGACAAAATTCGGATAAATGTCGCCAGGAAAGAAATAATCAATGATAAAACCGGAGCCGGTCCTGTCTTTTAACTCGATCCATTCTCTATCCCCGGTTATTAAATTTGCTGATTTATTATAAATATACAGAAAATCCTTATACCTGTATATTTAATATATAAACGGATAATATTCAATGTTAACTTTCCGGCTTTTCCTTCATATACCTCCAACATCTACCTAACATCAACCGTTTTTCCCCATTTCCGTTTCCCCTAATCGCATCCTATATCCTACGACATAGTTTTAATATAAAAGGTTAAAACCAAAAATGATTTGTGGATCAACATTAATGGAAAATCTGACTCTATAATAGCTTTTCTCGGTTTAAATCTTAAAAAATTCGTCCATCTTTGTTGATTTTGATTAAAAATAATAATAATAATAATAATAATAATGCTTTTGTGATTTCTTACAAATATTTTCAAGAATATTACGAGACGGTTGGAAATATAATAATTCGGGATCTCGTCTAGTTATCGTCCAATTTTAGTCTATATAATCCAACAAATAGACTACAATTTTAATCTAGTTGTTGTAGATTTCGCGAGTTCTCTATCAACGTAATTAATGATTTTAATCTCGACAATTGTTTGTGTTTTTTTTTTTTTTATTCAAGTTTTTTCAGGAAACTCCATCCAACTCGAACATCAATCATTCATTGCTCTATATATACGGCTTATATTCAATTCTATAGCGAATCCAGAATATTTTCGTCATTAATTATTAACAAGTTGAGATTATTTTATTATTTTCATTGAAATAAGGAATAATGCGGAAAATGATGGATTACCGGCTATGAATGCTATTGATCGAATTCAATTTGTTTCGTGCATCTCTATCGTCGTTTTATTGGCTGTCGTTTTAATTTTTTTTTTGGGGGGTGGTATCGGTGGAGAATTTAATGACATCGTCCTTAGGGTCTCGGTTATTGAAGTTTTTAATTTGAAAAAGTTGAAAAATGTTTTATGTATGATTCAAGAACAGACTGCATTATTGACCTTAATGTTGGCCAACTTTGTCGAGTCTAGATGGATTTCGTTTTTTTTTTATTCTGGTATTTTCAATTCTTGATGAATTTATAATTTTTGATTCATACATTTTTTAATAAACTCCCCCTATATAGTCGAATTATTGGATATGGCGAAAGCGGAAGACGTGAATCTATAAATGGATGTTTGCCAAACCGTACTAGTAAAATATTTATGTTATTAAATTGTTAAAGAAGAAGTTTGAACATTCTGGAACAATCTCGAACATGGAATGCCGAAATAATTCATCTCTATGTTAATTATGGAAAATATGGGAATATAATATGTTTAGCATGCAAAAATTTGAAAAAAATCTTATAAAAATAATTTGGTTGATTTGTGAAATGTCACAGAAAATAAAGAGCATATATTGAATTATTTTACAATATGTAGTGATTAAGCTGTTGTGATTATCAATTCTTGGCTGAAAAAATTCGTCGAGATTTATAAATGTGATAGAAAAAAATCCTGAGAAGAACATTAAACTATTAGACCGAAAATAGGGAAAATGAGAACATTTGAAATAATAAGTTGCCCGGCGCATCCACCAATTTCGTCACAATTACAATATTTTAGTTTTTTTTATTCATTGAAGAAAACTAATAACTCCAATTGTTTTCAACTGATAAAGACCAAGTCAAAGAAGTCTGAGAAGTTGGAATTGTTATTCCGGAAATTTTATTTTGATTAGTGGACATCCAGCATTTTACAAATTAATACTTCTCAACTTCTTATTTGAAAGTAGATGCTATAAACTTTTTCTTAATGGTTGTCCTACATATTAGCCCTTTCTTGTTATCAAGTCATTTGAAGACCCAAAAGAGGGGGCTCTTTGTCGAGCAAATTGGTAAAATAGACTAAATTTTTCAGTTATTTGTCATCTACTCAACTTCTCGAATGTACCAAAGATACCTAATCTCTATTGACAAATGCCGAGTCACGTAATTTCCGACTTTCTTCCAATTTTTTTTCAATTTCCGACAAACACAATAAGGTTTATTAATAATAAAAAACTATTCGAAAATAAGACTTTTATCAAATTGAGAGTAATATTTTCATTAAATAATTTCGTATCAATAGACAAAAACAATCCAACAAAAATCGCTATTTTCATCGATCACAAGATCAAAAATATAGATCACCTAACAACGATTTTATTTTTTTATTTTCAAAGATTTATTTTCCTCTCATGTTGAATGAAACGATTTTAGCGAACAACATTCGTTTGGCTGCTGCGGAAATTAGAACCAGATCCTGTCTTTGATAAGGCTCCCAACAAATTTATTTCAAATCTTCCACCTGATTACTGTTATATATTTGGCGGGTGTTCGTGAGAATGGTCGATAATAATGATGTTACGCTTTATGGTTTCATTCAACAACAACAACAACAACAACAAGAATCAAATATCAACCAAAAAATAATAAATCCCAACAAAACTTTCACATACTTAGAAAACCGATAATCAAATAACACCAAAAAATAATTGTCGATCATTAATTATTTGCTAACCACCTAGTGAACTTTTCTTGAACAATTCCTAGCGGTATGACGTCATGCATGATTTTATACCGAGAAATAATCGAGGCTGTCATATGATGTCAAATTTATTTTAAAAAGTTTACGCGCGAATCTCGAGTCATTTGTTGTTCACATTCAAATTTCGAACAAATGCTTATCTTCATAGGAAATGATAATCAGATTTCTGTTGAAGTTATAATTCGGGTACTTTCCCTGTTTGTAAAGCTCCAAAATAAAACGATAGATGGCGCATGTGAAATTCCCAATCTCTGTTCGAAATTGACAATTTTATTCGGTAACAGAAACTGATCGATATAATGACGAAATCTGACGATGAAATTTGATAAAATATAAGCAAGCCGAGAAGAATTGTCGAACTTACCTCTACATTGCGCCGTTATTTATAACTTTATCCCGACCTGTCCTGTTTGCCAGAGCTACTAAGCTTTAGAAACGACGACGACGGCGACGCTTAGGGAGAGAACAAAACAAAACAAAACAAAAAAAAAAACAACGAAAATTATTAAACCAGTGCGAATAATTACGCTTGCCTTCATTTTCCGGTGGATTAATTGAATAATATGCTCGAATATAATTCAAAAAATACGAAGCAAAAATACAGGAAACAAAAAAGAAAATATATATGGATGAACAAGGAGAGAAATATCCGCTTTATTAAATCGTGAAATCTTGTAGATTTCTCTCGGTTGTTAGGTAATGAATAACTTAATGAATTATTATTAGAAAATATGGAAAATATGAGGAAAATAGTTTTTATTTTCATGAAAACAAATTGAAGTTGATCTAGCCGTTATGTTATTGATGGGGGGAAAACTACATGACTAAAAGCAATCTTGAAAGCTTTTCTCTATAAGCCAATGTAAATTAAATTGGCGTTAATAGAACAAAACCACGAAAATCCACCTTTTTCATCATAATTTGTATGGAGTCTTCCATCGAAAATCATAAAAAATTTATTGAACAATCAATTAATCAATAAGACACCTGAATGAATTATTCAAAACATAATTATTAATTAAACAGGTGACACTTTAATTATTTATTTTGGTGTCTCTGTTGTTTATTAAATTTGCAATGTAAACAACCGTCCAACTATTGAATAATAATGAGACGAGATAAATTTAAAGTACATAGATACTTTTATACGAGAGTTACGCGGTAGTATTCCAGAGCTTGTAAAAAGTCACGAATTACCGATCTTCGGATTAGTGATAATTACTGAATAAATTTTAACGCGATATATTCATTTATTTTAGCTTTTAGATTAATTCGAAAGACAACATTTTTACTTTTCAATTCGTTTAATGCAAGAAAATCGAAACGGACTTACTACTTATCATCTAGACTCACGTTCAAAATTGATAAGCAAAATTAATCAATGAAAATGTAATTCTTCAACTTATCCCGTTATTCATTTGTTTGTTTTTTAATGTAGCTGAAATTATTACAATAAAATTATTGCTATTAATAAATTAAAACAAAATTTATTGGAGTCAATCATCTTCTACGACTGTTTATCAAACGAAATTGCATTGGAGATTGTTCAGTTTTGTGGAGGATCTGGATATTCGGAATATTACAGTGGGAATTATTCAAGATTATATTGTTGTTTATTGGTTTTGTTGTTCTACGATTGTTTATTCAAATAGGAAATAGTTTTGTAGTGAAGTTGTTCCCTAACAAGATATTTGGCCATTGTTACAAACATTATTGTAATCAATTGCGATTTGTTTATTTCGATTGTCTAGCATTCCTGAAAGTTATATTCCTCAACATAAAACTCATCGATTTCCTTCAACTGTTGAATTTATTATCAGCAACAACTGAACTTGAAATAAATACAATATTTTGAAGTTATTAAAACAATTGGGAGTATTAGGTAGTTTCCAAATTGTTTGAATTAAAGCTTCATCTTCAAATAAGCTTTTTCGAATCCCTATTCAATCAGTAATCGAGCTAAAGTGAAACTTGAATGAGAAATGTTTTGAATTGATATTCGAAAATAGTAGCGCTATCTCTGAATCAAAGCTTCAAGCTCCAAGTACTAGAAATTTGAATAACATAGAGATCTAGTCAGGTAATGTGAATCGCTTGAATTTTGAGGTGAAAACGACGAATTTCTCAAACAGTCAGACAGACATCTATTCTCTCTCATATCTAATTATTACCTCCAATTTAGAGAGTGCTAAAGCTCTGTAGAGCTGATTCGATATGGAACCATCTCAAGATATTTCCACTCTACATCTATCACTATTATTATTTTCGAGATCAAAATTAAGGAGTCCGGCCAGAATAATGTATAGTAAATTTACCCGGCGCATCCACCATCTATCGTACATATTATTGGTAATGAATGTAAATGAGTATGAAAAAAATAAAAGTTTTTCCCATTGCTATTCTCAATATGAAAGTTTTTTTTTTTTATTTTTAGGAAACTTCCATTCAAGAATTTATCAAAATGCTGAAACAACTCTTATAATTATTATCAATCCTATTGATTTTTAGCAAGTATTAATTTCTCATTCTTGATGGTAATCAACAAGTATAAACTTTTTTTATTTTAAGGTTTTCTAGTTGATATAGAGCCAAATCTAATTATCAATCGACATGACGCTGATCGTGGTCAATTATCTTATCAAGTCACAATCCATATCAATTTCGTGACACATTCCAGTCATATGTGTGGAAGTGAACAGTGAACTTGTACCGGAAAT
>JAZBGZ010000095.1:57765-87123 GCA_037414795.1 Stenodera caucasica | reverse complement strand
TGTTTTTTTCGACGTATCTAAATTGTTATAACATTGTCTAAGCTAACATAACATTAATGTAATCTCTACAATCCATTATAATATCAAATTTCATATTGCGTATAAAATCCAATATAGCCATTTTTCTACTGGATAGCCACCTGTTATTGTCGACAAATTGCTATTCCCATAAACAATATTTATAAAGACAAAGAAAATCTATAAATACTCGAATTCATTAGATTATTAGGAATCTTTGCTTGAATTTCAGATTGTAAACATAACCATTAATAATATGGAAGAAATATCCAATCGTCTAGAAATATTAACCAAATCAAAACCATATTTCATGGATTCATCGATAAATTGATTATTTTTCTTTATCTTCAATCGAGTGAAATCTTGTTGAAAATCAATTATTTCAGCGTAAACAAAATCCCCCTCTCTAAGCACAGATCGCATTATTAATGATAATTAACACCGTTAAAAGCTCTTGTCTCCGCATTTTAAATTAAATAAATGATTTAAACTGTCAAATATTGTATGATTTATGAGTAACTAAGAGGATCATTAAAATTCGCCTAAACTAGAAACAAACTAATTATTATACGAAGAAGTTAATATTCTGATGTCGGGCCATATTGCTACACAACGATCGATATTCGAGTTAATTTAAATAAAGTTCTTCAACAATTATTAGAAATTTTCTAACAATAAAAATCTTAACACGTTTGTAGTTTAATTACGAACGAAATCCTGATAGTTAGGGAGAAACTTAATTGAATCGTTGGGCTTGATGACAATTGCGCCGTAAATTCTATAATATAATTATCAAAACGTTGTACGGATAAGAGAAATAGACAAATAATATTAAACCGAGTTAGATAAAGATATATTCAAAATTTGTCGATATTAGAACAGATGGTGATGATTACCATATCAATCTGCAATTTGTAATAGAACAATATAGATACATTACTCTGATAACCGTTATTTTATAGCAATAGATCCACTTTTTGTTCGGTTATTTTTTTTCTACTTGTATTGTTTTATGAACCGTTGATCTGCTGTTGGCAATTTTTCGTATTTTATTATCAATATTTGCCGAACTCATTTTTTTTGGATAATATTTATTGTCCACAATAACAGTAAACAATATCGATTATTGTCAAACGAAATTAGAATCGATTGAATAAAATTTAGTAAGTCTGAATGCTGGAAAAGAAATAACGCTCACCCGGCGCCTCCACCATTTTCAACTTTAACCAAATTATTAGATTTTTCTCAATAATTTTGTTGGTATAAATGTTCGAAAATTAATTTAATAAGAAATCAATGCTAACAGAACGTCCTTCAATTCTGATCTGCCTCAATTCCGAGAAGCTCGACAAATTTATGGATCAATATTAATAACTATTTTGGTGGAACTAGCGTTGTGAAGATTCACATGTAATTTTTCGAAGGCCAGTACTATTTTATTCCAAATTATGGAAACTAGACCATTAATCCCTATCATCAACTACCAGAATAAAAATAGTAAAGTATATTTTTTTTTTCGACAAAAATTAGCTTTAATAACGAATTTTGTAATTGTAAGCAAATACGTATATTTATTTGGATGGAATTCGTAGTTGTTCATTAAATAGGAGAGTTGAAATAACGACAATTTATTGAAATGTCCGAAATTCGGAACAATTCATTGTTGTTCAAGTTAAAATGGTGTTTAACAGTAATATATGAGTCGTGTATTTCAGCAAGTTTGCCAAATAGATTCCAATTTGTGAATTAATCGTAAGATGTTATCCACATAATCTGATTATTAAAATGCTCGATTATCGTATATTTAAATAATTGATCCATTGTATGATAATGGAATTGGGACATTATTTCCATCGTGGAAAATTACGTTTCAATTTCTTCTGTCACTTTTCTGTTCAAATATTTGAGTGTAAGTGAAGGTACGAAATTGGAGGATTTTTCAACGTTTCAATTGTGATCTATGATTATTATTCCAAGTCGCTAGTTAATTTTCTATGTGAAATCGATCGAATTAATCCGGAATTTGATGGATATAGGTGCTGGGATTGGTGTTTAATTGTTTAGAATTTTCGATTATGGCGCCTCCACCATTTCCAATTGAAATTAATTTCCCAATTTACCTTCTGGTTGTAGAATCTTCAAGCTAACATTACTTAGTTCTTGATCGATGTAATCCATGTTGATCGGATAATAGCATATTTCGGATAAGATGAGTATTGGGATTTTAGGGGATGCCGCAAGGGCGCAGGCCAACAACCTCAGCAACAGCAGCAGGCGGCCTGCCATGGCGCCGTCTTCAGCGCACCATGGCACATGTCGGACCCCAAACCAACTCCATCATCATCAGCCATTGAACGGATCCATAACGATTGACGATTGCGCTAAAACCAAACCACATCTCCCACGCGGATGGATCTAGAAAAAAAAAAACTAACAGAATATATTCAAATTCTAGGTCTATTTGGTTTGTGTTATTTGGCAGATTAAATCGCATACAAATAGACCGATTTCGTGATATTTATGCGTCAGGTTTATCGAACGTTACGCTTCTCGAACAGTGAAAGAAGAAAAACAATAATACTAACGCCGTCTCTTTGAAGTGTTATAAATTTCTCCCGGTTTCTCAACTACCAGAACGGAAAAAAAATTGTTTGAAGTTGGACTTGAGTGTCGAGCGAATTTTCTCGTTGCAACTTATATTTCTATATATATTATCTTCAATTTATCGCAACATATGTTATATGTTAAGATTGATCGAATGATCAATTGATACAATAGAAAATTTGTGGATAGCAGCGAATTATTTTTTTTGTACAAGTTGAGTTGCGAGTCGCCTGTTTCTAGGATAGTAATTCGATTTGGAGCTAAGCTACCTGGTCCAGCTTGTCCGATTTGAGTTCAATTTGTTCCACTTCATTTGTCTTATTTTTCTTGACAATTCAAAAAACGAAATAGACAGCACTGCAATATAGAAAATTTGAGAATCTCGCTCAAATCTTGACAATATTCAGTGTCATTTCAACACTGGAAATAACAATAGAGAATCCGTCTGTATGAGTGTCACGTTAAATTTATATTTGCGGCTCAATTATAGCTTTAGATTAAATTAATTTCAAGACCCGTAATTTAGGATGAAGCCACAACAATTGCCGGATGGCCGACTCCTTACAAGATAGATTATCAAGATACTTAAAATTTCCCTTCTATTATTGCTGCAATTATTTCCGGAGCAAAAATGACCAAATAATCGTCGTTTATTGATTTGACTTTGTGAATAATTGGAAAAATCAACAATCACCGTTAATTTGCATTTCAATTAAGTTAGGCGACTTTCGTGGAAATTCTGTCTACTCACAAATTCTATAAGAGAAACTCAAATAAAGTTAACTGTAAAATGAAACAACAACAACTAGGGAAAAAAAAGGTAAAATAAGAAGTGTTTGGCTGTTGAATCATAAATCGTGACTATGGCGAAAGTTGAAGTTCTCATCAAATGTGCTTTTTTATTGATGATAATAAAGGCCAAAGGAAGTGATTAAGTTTTTACAACTGAGTCTAAGAGGTTTATTTAGCCTTTTCGATCATAAAACAAGATCTAAAAGAGTGAGCCAGAATATCCAAATTTGGCTCAAAAGAAAGCTATTTACAAAAATAATCTTGTCAGACTTTATCAACGAAAATATAGATAGAAATATTGAAGATTATTGGAATTGGAGATCTGCTAAAGTTTGAATATTTATCGAACATACAACAGGTATGCGAGATCAATATATGGTTAAATTTGTAAGTCAAGACAATTGGAAAAGGGCCAAAACCATTTTTTTTTTAGCGAACATAAATTAGTCCCATTGTCAGTTCCAAACGACATGTTCTAGACACTTTGAACTTGACCTTATAGGTCCTAAAAGGTTGCAACAAAAAATTAGCGTCTTAGCTCTTAGCAACCGGTCTAATTTGATAGATTTGTCAAAATCAATAATCAAAATATAATAAAGTTGAGCCATCGAAAATGAAGTTTATTAAAATTGTTCACAAATAATTCGAACTGGAGTTGAGAGATAGATTTAGGAAATATTCGGGTTTCATTAAATCCTCTCTAATTGTTAACGAAGTTTATAATCTATTCAGAAGTAAATACACCTGCCCTCATTAAAGAAATCTCAACATTATCGAACAATTTGCTAAAAGAAATAAATGAAAATTGTGTTAATTGAGTGGAAAATTCAATCTGAAAATTCAATATTATTGATGTCGTCAATAAGTTGATTTGAATTCGAACTGAATTGAAATCAAAGTTTGGATTTGATGGCCGATGAAATGTGCAGTAAAAATCGAGAAAAGTTGAAATAAATCTGAGGATAATGAATATTAAAAATGCGACAATTTAAACAGAATCTAACGATCCTTAAGCTTTCCTCACAGATATCTATAAATAAACAATCTAAATGTGAACAAATTAAATTCAATTGGTGTGAATAATTAATTTGAATCGATGTATATTTTCGTTAGATTAATTAAAATCGCGTTTCAATTAAGCCACGTATGGGGACATTTTCAATCGAATCTAATTTCTCTCCGGAAATTGGTAAGAAAATTACAAACTTCTAGCTACTCATTTAATTCTAATTAAATTGATTTCCTATAATTTTTTTTTCATATTATAATTATTTTAAATGAGAACTTTCTAATCTTTATTACCTGTCCAGTTTTGTTTATGATGTTATTTTTGTTTACGTCGTCGCGACGCAACTTTTTTACGCTTCAATAGGTTTCTTCTATTTTTCTCAAAATTGATCAAAATGTTCCATATTCATAGATAACATTATTTTAATTAATTTCCAATCAAAAAAATATTAGTCTGTTTTTGTCGTTTGTACTTTTTTTAGATTTTTTGTTGTTTAAAATTTTGGAACTTTAAACGAATCGCGTCTAGTGAAATATACGAGGGTTTTATCCGTACAGCGTCTAGAATGTTGGACAGTTTCCCGTATACTGGAAAATTGTGCAAAAGCCTGGGATGACGGCGCCTCGGCAAAGAGCAGTGACGCCTGGACCGGCCTCATCGATCGCATCCACATTCCATATTTCTCTCTCTCATTCTCCTCTATTTATGTATTATGTTAATCAGTGGTCGTCTGTTGGAGTAGCAATATTAATCATATATTAATTAAATTATCGATAATAGCCATCAAACTAAAGAGGGATAATCTTGAAATGTGTCAGAAAGATGAGTTAGTCGCTCAACTCTATCAATCAATCTTATCTTATGACTTTGACTTTCCAGCATTGAAAATTGCTGATCTACCACGAATCAACATATCGGTAGCCTTCCATTGTAACTTCTGCTACATAATAAAGCTTGTGGTAAGGGCAAAAATTCAAAACTGTTAAGTGAACTTCACGCCAAATATTTTGCACCCAAATCAAATGTGCACTTAGATGTAGAGGTTTTCAGTAACTTTAATAGTCTGATGTTCCCTTAAACTTGGCTTCAAATATCAATAATGAGTATGAAGTATTCTCACTTTCCAAACACAAACATTTTTGTGGTTTATGTCGCACTCGCTAAAGTTACTTTCAATAATACAGCATTCCAATCCACTTAATTACTTGTAAAGAATTTCCGACTTGGGATGAAAAGTTAGACTAAATTATTGATTTAATTTGACAAGATGCATCTTTGCAAGCGAGCTTATCAATTAAAATTCCTCAGATTGTTATTTCTGGAATCGTTACACTGCTATGTGATTCAAGAGAGTGGATTTTTTAGTGTCAAAGCAATAAAATATTAAAAGAGATAACAAAAGTTTCTGTTTTCTTGAAAAATAAAATAAAACAAAACAATTTTTCAAATAAAAAAACTTTATTAAGATAAATGAATTTTTTTACAGGTTAGTATGTTTTAAATTTACCACCCTAATCACAAATTGCTAACTTGCGCCAAACTGAGAAGGATAGAACCATATTATCCTTGTCACCTTGTCATCCGCTAGGGTGCTGCCATTTGGACTATTCGAGATGTAAACCAATAACTGAAACTCAGAGGTTTGTCACTAAGATAAGGTGAGACATATTGAAGGTTGCATATATTCAATATATGCAACAGACAAAATTTTCTGTTTCACTTTTCCTGGTGTCACCAAGTGACATCAATCTCTGAAATCAGTGCAAAAATTATTTCTCAAATATTACAAGGTAAATTAATATTAACAATCAATATTATTTTGTTTTATTAACGAATGATTCTACAAATTCGTTTGACTATAGAGAAGATTCCGTTAAATAAAGCAAATTTTGTTTGGCTATTGTCTACTAGATGGAGCTTTAAAAATTTTCTTGTATTTTGTAAAATTCATTTGTCAGACATAGACACACACAAACACAACTACTACGACTGTAGAACGACGTTTTGTCAGTTGATTAGTGCATTATGGATTTTGTAAAATCTTGAATAAACTGGTCGAATTCTATATTACAGTTGGTAAGTAAATATTGTTTAAATTCAATATAATACTATAGATTCTCATTTTAATTGTTTCATTTGATATGAGACCTAGTTGAAACTGGTTTTGTGAATTTTTCAATTGCGTGAATACTCACAAATACACACACATACACATATATACACACAAGTCAGAGCAGCCTTGTTGCAAACTTGACAGTATAATTTTATTGGAAATTTATTCGTTAATTTTAGCTGGAAATTTCGTAATTTATAATCTAAATCGTTAGTATTTCGATTGATTTTTCTTAAAATAATACCATTTGTGATAAGAAGACGATAATATGATATTTAAAATAGGTTGGTATAAGTATAATTTATAAGAAAGTCGATGCATTTGTGGGCATTTCATTGTGTATGTGAGTGTGTCTCCTTGATAGTTTTGTTACATTAGGATATTAATATTTCAAGCCTTTTTGGCCAACTATAGTTACTATTCAAATCAGTTGGTTATATTTTCTGGGATTCAGTCTAAAATTTCATATAAATGCAATCATTTGTTATATAAAATTGTGTTGAAAATTTACTACTCCGTCAATACTGTAGGGCTCTGCAATCAAATAGCATTCATTTATTTATTTACATAGTTTGCTAAGATGAGTCACTATAAATGATTTGATTGGTCATGATGTTGGTTAAATTTCTGTGCTAGTGACATTATCGAGAAAAAAATTTCCAGTCTTCATTTTCACTAATTGTTCTGTTTTTTTCTTTTGATTTTTAGTTGGCCAACAAAAATAGAAGTGAATACAACCCTACCAAAACGAAAAATATAAATTTTTTTTTAATAAAAAAATTTAAAATAGGGAATGAGTGTCGCTGGTGGTAAGCGGAGGTGCCTGGAACGTTTCGTCTATGGCAGATCATCCAGCTAATTTGATTGCTGGTGCCAGCACGAGCCACCGCAAGCGTGTGCTGCCGCCTTTACCATCGCCACCGCAACAAACGCAGCGGCTTGATACCAAACGTCCAAGGACTAATTCAAAAGAACAACAAAAAAACAAATCCAATACTGATAAATATCTAACTAGTAAGAAGATATCTAGAAATGTAAGTTGCCAACTACCATTACAACAGTTTTCATGATATTACAAAATATTACATAAGAAAGAGCATAAAAATGGATAACAATTGATGCTTTCAATTGGATGAGTGAAATTTTCCACAAATACTTAATGTTTATTCTTTATTAGGATAAAAAAAGAGTTAGAGACATAACCTCACTTCTTCTGCTTTAAATTTATTTTTACAAAAAATGGCTAACTGCTTTCATACTCAAGAAGGCTATGACAAATTTAATTTTTTTCCAATTTAATAATGAATAATAGAAATTCCCAAATGCTTAGTTATTTTGTAAATTATTTCATTATTTCTTTTGTTGATACAATTGACTGTCACTTGTCGAAAATCTTCTATTCTCAAGGTTTCATGTAGTGTGTGAGGTACTCTCAATAACTATCAATTCATTCTCTTCTTATTTCGCGTTTCCTTACATTTTCATAACCTAAAAACTAATTTTTCAATTTATCATTAGTGATTAGAAGGTTCCATCGACAGTTTTTTTTGTATTTAAAAAAAATCTATTTTTGTTCAAACATTTCCAATTGTTATCAGTCATTTCAAGGCTTTCAAATGTTAATAACTTATTGTGAGAATATAGTACTTTAGAATAGTTTAAATTTATAATATGTATCTTTTTTTTCTAGTCAAAAATTAATTCAGACGAATCAATACCAAGAAAATCACGAATTCGTGGTAATTTTGTTAGTCCATCAACTTCATCAACATCAACTGAAGAAAGTACTATTCCAATAAATCAAACAGTAACAACAACAATAAATTCAAGAAGATCATCGAGATCACATCCAAATTTAATTGATAGTGAATTAGATTTTGGTAGAAAAAAAAGAAGAGATCAATCATCTTCGAGTGTTTTAGATAGTTGTTTAATATCGAAAGCTGGTACTTCGAAATCAGTTGTAGTATCATCATCGACATCATCATCTTGTTCATCATCAACATCATCAAAATCATCAAAAATACCACTTGCGATTAATTCAACATCATTTAAACATAAATTGAAAAGACGTCGAAAAAATTCAAGCTCACCAGAATCATCAAAATCAAGTGCTAGTAGTTTAACATATAAAAGTGATAAACTTCGAATTAAGTAAAATTTATCTTTTTATTTATTTAAAATATATTAATATTTATTCTTTGTTTTAATTTTAGATATAAATTTAGTTTGAGTAATTCGTCAAGATCATCAACTGATAATTTGGAACGTTATCATAGGAATAAGACTGATTCAAATTTCAATAATAATAATCTTAAAACAAAAGATACCAATAAAAATATCAAGAATTCAACAAAAGATTCATATACAAATAGTGAACCATCATCATCAAGACAACAACAGGCAACAAATTTACATAAATATCCATTACGTAGTCATACTAGAAATTCTGAAAGTTCTTTAATTGAATTGAAACAATCAACGAAATCTGAACGTGGAAAACGTGGATTTGTAGCACTGGGGGCAGTTAATAGTCAAACAACGAATCGTGAGGACCACGAGCCCTCTCGTTTGACACGAAGTGGTGCAGTGCTAAGGCGTAGCACCCGCAATAGCAAAGGTAAATTGACAAAAATTCAAAATAGAAAAATCTTAAGATTTCTTTTTTCTTTACTGATATAATTCCATTGACATACCATTAATCATAGTTTTGTAAAAATATTTCTAAATAGATAAATTTGAAATTAATTTCTTATCGGTTTTGTGTATAAATATGGAGCAAAATTCAATAATACATTTGCATATAATAAATATTTTTTTTATCATCTGTCAAAAGTAGAGATAATAATATTATAAAGTGAAAATAACGCGTAGATTATATTTAATATATTTATTTAAATTTCAGGGCACAGCTCAACAACGGGTTCCTGTGCTAGTTCGAGTGGCGCAAGTGGCAGCGGCAGCAGCTCAAGACGAGCAGCTAGGCAGCATAAGGTAGGGGCAGCCGCTCCGGCACTTTTAACAGCCCCTGCTACAAACGCTGCCGCCGCCATGGCCGCCGACCAACCAGACATGCCCAATAATGGTCTATCTGGTAAGTTTATTATTCACTTTTCTTTTCTTTTTTATCCAACAAATTATTGAAATATTTTCAATTTGTTTTAGCATCAGAAGAACCTCCATCACCTCAAGAAGCAACTCAAGCTGTACCTCCAACTGGTGGTCCATCAGGTCCTGGTGCTGATTCAGAAAGTGATGATAGTGAAGTTGGACGTTTACAAGCATTATTAGAAGCACGTGGTTTACCACCACATTTATTTGGTGCATTGGGGCCACGAATGCAACATCTTTTGCATAGAAGCATGGGCTCAAATAGCTGTATGTCTTTTTATTATATTTTTATTTAATAAAATTTAATTAATTGATATTTTTTTCAAAATTAGCGGTGGCTAGAGCTCAAGCTCTTATACCTGGTTTACAAGCAACTGGTGATGAGGGCCAACAACTTCAAGCCGTTATTGAAATGTGCCAAGTTTTAGTAATGGGTAATGAAGAAATTTTAACAGGATTTCCTGTAAAGCAAGTTGTGCCAGCTTTAATTAATTTATTAGGAATGGAACATAACTTTGATATTGTAAGTAAATTGTATAATTTTTACTAATATTGTAAATAATACAGGTGATGAAACTTTTTGTGATGTTTTTCGAAAATAAAACCACTCTAGTTTCAAGCCTGATATAAAACTAATACAATTCAGGTGCAGTCAATTATCAAGCTTAAATTGATTGTGTATATTATTGTGTACAATTGTGGAAAATAATTAATTTTATATCTGAAATGAGAATAATTGGATAATTTTTTTTTGTTAGATGAATCATGCCTGTCGTGCTTTAACATATATGATGGAAGCTCTTCCACGATCATCTGCTGTTGTAGTAGATGCAGTGCCTGTATTTTTAGAAAAATTACAAGTGATTCAGTGTATGGATGTTGCTGAACAATCACTAACAGCCTTAGATATGTTATCAAGGCGTCATGCCAAAGCAATTCTTCAAGCAGTAAGAAACTTTCAATAAACTTAAAAAATGAAACTTCATTATAATTGTATTCATTTTTTTCTAGCGTGGTGTCTCAGCTTGCTTGATGTATTTGGATTTCTTCTCAATAAATGCTCAACGTAATGCTCTTTCAATTACTGCAAATTGTTGTTTGAATTTAACATCAGAAGAATTTCAATATGTTCAAGAATCTTTGCCATTATTGGCTAGTCGTTTGACACAACAAGATAAAAAATGTGTAGAAAGTGTATGTTTAGCATTTTCACGATTAGTTGACAGTTTTCAGTTGGAGCCATCACGTTTACAAGAAATTGCCAGTACAGAATTATTAACAAATTTACAACAATTATTAGTAGTAACACCACCAATCATAAGTACAGGAACTTTTATAACAGTGTTACGTATGTTATCAGTGATGTGTGCTAATTGTCCAGATTTAGCTTTAACGTTATTAAAACAAAATATTGCTGAAACATTATTATATTTATTAACTGGTACAGCTGAAGTAAATCAAGATGATATTGAATTAATACCAAGACAGCCACAGGAACAATTCGAAATTACAGCATTAATTGGTGAATTAATGCCAAAATTACCAACAGATGGTATATTTGCTGTTGATACATTATTAGAGCGTCCATCAAATATTGCAAAAGATCAACCAGTATGGCAATGGCGTGATGATCGTGGCTTATGGCATGCTTATGGTGCTGTTGATTGTCGTATTATCGAAGCAGCTCATTTAAATGGTGATGATGAAGTTAGTTTAAATACATTAGGACGTATTTATACAATAGATTTTCATTCAATGCAACAAATCAATGAAGATACAGGCACATCGCGGCCTGTACAACGTCGTTTTACACCAACTAGTATACAATCGAATCCATCTGAACCATCACATCCAAATCCACGACCATCATCAAGTAATCGTGATGCTCGTGTAGCTTGTTTACGTGAAGAACGTGGTTTGGCTGCAGCATTTATACGTTCATTGTTTTCGGTTTTATATGAAGTTTATTCATCAAGTGCAGGTCCAGCTGTACGTTGTAAATGTTTAAAAGCATTATTAAGAATGGTTTATTATGCCAGTCCGGAATTATTGAGAGATGTTTTAAAAAATCAAATTGTTAGTAGTCATATAGCTGGTATGATGGCATCTAGTGATTTACGTATTGTTGTTGGTGCCTTACAAATGGCGGAAATTCTAATGAATAAACTACCGGATGAATTTGGTGTACATTTTCGTCGTGAAGGTGTTATACATCAGATAAATCGTTTAGCTGATCCTGATATACCATTAGGTGTTAGTCCACCAAAAGCAAGTTATAGTTCAACATCATTTTCATCAAATATAATTGATTCACAACCTGGAACATCATCAGGACAAAATTATACAACAAATCAAATACCAAATGGTTCAGCAACAAGCTCACATACAGGTACACCAGTTACAAAAGTTGTATATCAGACAGCAACAACAACAACAACAACAGGCGGCTCATCAACAACATCAACTACAGTAACACCAAGTGATACACAACGCGTTCAGGAATCTGATACTAGATCACCTAGTCCTTCGCATGTACGTCTTAGTGATGTTTTGAAACGTAAACGAGCAGCTAAACGTGCTGGTACATCAAGTCGTTCAAAAACACGCCATGAAGATTTACCAATTTCACCATCTTTAATGCAAGATTTATTTTCAAAAGCTGCATCATTAGGTAGTAATAATTCAACACCTAGTAATTCATCGTCTAGACAACGTTATTCTGGTAGTGGTTCAAAAACAAGTTTCTTACAAAGCTTAAATCCAGCTAGATGGGGACGTGCTGTAAATACATCTCATAATAATTATAATAAAGATGGTTTGAATAATTTATCAAAATCAGCATCTAATTCACATATAACAGCTGGTAATCGTGAAAAAGCTCGTACTTGGGTTAGAGAACAAGCATCAAAATTTATTGAAACATATTCAGCAAATGAAGAAGATCATCATCCAGCTACAAATGTTCTAACACGTTTAAAATCAGCCATTGAAAAATTATCAACAATACAATGTACTGAAGCATTATTAGAAATACGTGAAATTTTAATAGAATCAGATGTGTCACCATTTGAAGTGAATCATTCAGGTTTAATTAAATCATTATTAATTTATTTAGCTGAAATTGATGGACCATTAGAACGTGATCAACGTTTACGTATTATGTTGAATATTTTTGCTAATTGCCCATTAGAACCACATGTTACGAATATTGATAATATAAATTCAACATGGATGAGTGCATTAATTACTAAATTGAATGGTTGTGTATCACAATTGGAACAATTTCCTGTTAAAGTGCATGATTTACCTGCTAGTTCTGGTGCTGGACGGGGTGGTACCAGTGCTCTTAAATTTTTCAATACACATCAATTAAAAGTAGGACAATTTAAATTTGTTTTCTAAAGAAATTTCATCATATTTTTATTTTTCAGTGTAATTTACAACGCCATCCAGATTGTACAAATTTGAAACAATGGAAAGGTGGTACAGTTAAAATAGATCCATTAGCGTTAGTACAAGCCATTGAACGTTATTTAGTTGTACGTGGATATGGTCGTTTACGTGATAAAGACAGTGCTGATAGTGATGATGGTGATTCAGATGATGATATTGATGATACTTTAGCTGGTGTTGTTATATCACAATCAGGCGCTAGACATAAGCTACAATTTTTAATTGGAAATAATGTTTTACCATATAATATGACTGTATATCAAGCTGTACGCCAATTCAGTAATAATGGCAATGACCAAAGTGAAACTGATACTGATAATGAAACGCCATTAGGTAAGAATTTATAGTAAAACAAAATGTTGGATATTATTATCATGTTGAAATTCTAGGCAATGCTGGCATTTGGGTACAAACTCATGTAATTTATTATCGTCCATTAAAAGAAGAAACTCCAAGTAAACTAAATTCAAGTGGTGGAACTTCATCAACACATTCAAGCCGTAAAGGTAAAGGTTCATCTGGTAAAAGTGCTTCACGACGAAAAGGCGATGATTTATGGAATGGTAAGTATTTGAGAGAAATTGTCAAAGTTTTATTAACTTTTATTAAATTACTATATAATGATAATTTATTTCTATTAGAAGGTATAACTCCCACAATTCAATCACCTTTATCTCCATTTTTAACAACACAACTCCCCGAGACAGTAACAATTCAAGACGCATCATTAGAAGTTTTATGTTTATTACGTATATTAAATGCATTAAATCTCTATTGGAATACGTTATATCCAAATATAAATTATAAATCAATAATACAATCAAGTGAATTTATGAATAGTAAAATAGCAGCAAAAGCTAGCCGTCAATTACAAGATCCATTAGTTATAATGACTGGAAATTTACCAAATTGGTTACAACAAATTGCATCTGTTTGTCCATTTTTATTTCCATTTGAAACACGTCAGTTATTATTTTACGCTACATCATTTGATCGTGATCGTGCATTACAACGTTTACTTGATATGTCACCTGAATTAAGTTCATCAGATTCACAAGAACGTGTTACACCACGTCTTGATCGTCGTAAACGTACAATATCGCGTAATGATATATTGAAACAAGCTGAGCAAGTAATGCAAGATCTAGCAACATCAAAAGCTTTATTAGAAGTACAATATGAGAATGAAGTTGGTACAGGTTTAGGACCAACATTAGAATTTTATGCCTTAGTATCAAAAGAATTACAAAAAACTAATTTGGAATTATGGAATGCACCAGATTCTAATGATGATGAATATGTTAATAGTCCAACTGGTTTATTTCCGATACCATTACCTAAAGGTGCTAAAGTTAGTCAAATTACAAAATCTAAAAGTAAATTTAGATTTTTGGGCAAATTTATGGCAAAAGCTGTTATGGATTCACGAATGGTAATTTACTTTTTTATTTAATTCTATATCTTCTAATTTTTATTTTTTATTTTTCAGCTCGATTTGCCATTCTCTTTGACATTTTATCGCTGGGTTTTGGGTCATGAACATTGTTTGACTTTAGCAGATCTCAAATATGTTTGTCCAGATATTTATAGAACATTGAGGAAAATGCAAAATATTGTTTTACAACGGGATGCAATTTTAAATGATTCTAATTTAACACCTGAACAAAAGAAAGAAGAGGTATATATATACTTATAGATTTTTCTCGATAAATTATTGTTTATTTATTTATTTAGATTGAAAAATTAGAACTTGATGGCTGTCCAATCAGTGAATTAGGCATTGATTTTATTTTACCTGGTCATCAAGTTGAATTAATGAAAAATGGTAAAACAACACATGTGACAATACATAATTTACATTTATATATAAAACTGATAACTCATTGGATGTTGGTTGAGGGTGTATCACGTCAAATGGAATCATTAAGAGAAGGCTTCGAAAGTGTGTTTCCATTGCAAAATTTACGTGTATTCCAACCAGATGAATTAGAAGCTGTTTTCTGTGGTAGTCCAAGAGATTCAATTACCGGTTGGGATATAAAAACATTGATGGAATGTTGTAAACCTGATCATGGTTATACACAAGATTCAAGAGCTATAAAATTTTTATTTGAAATATTAAGTTCATATAATCGTGAAGAACAAAGGATGTTTGTACAATTTTTGACAGGAAGTCCCCGATTGCCAGTTGGAGGTATTTTTAATGTTTTTAAAGTATATTTGAAAATAATAATAAAATATTGTGTTTATTTAGGATTTAAGGCATTATCGCCTCCATTGACTGTTGTGAGGAAAACATTAGAACCTAATATGAATCCTGATGATTTTCTACCGTCTGTGATGACTTGTGTGAACTACCTCAAATTACCTGACTATAGTAGCATTGATGTGATGCGTATTAAATTACATTTAGCCGCGTCTGAAGGACAACATTCTTTCTATTTATCATAAATATGTGAGATTTTAAAATTAAAAACCAACCAGAGACAATTATCTTATCGAAAAAACAAGACTATTTAAAGAACTTCAAACGATAGTGTAATTTTATATTAAATGAAATTAATCATATTGAAAGTTGTCGAATAACTGATATTATAACGGATTTAAATATAAATCAATACTATTAATTATTACCCACTTATCAGTTATAATAGTGGAAAGTCTTTCATCTTCGTTTTGTCTTTTTTTTTTAATATTATCTGGTAATTAAAATTGTTTATTCAAGAAATATTATAAGTAATTTGTTCATTTAGTTTCTGTTTCCTTATATTTTTTTCTAATTCTGATGGACTATCGAGTGAGTCTTCGTTAAATAGTGAAAGTGATGTGAATTTTATTGTAACGTGGAGCTAAAGAATGTGCAATGAACACAGTTCAGTGTAGATATAAGTAATCGTTCATATAAATTGATTTTGATAATAAGGTTTTTGCCAAATGTATAGTTCATTCTTGATTTTGCTCTTTTTCATTTAATGAAGTGATGAATTGATTAACTGATTAACAAAAGTAGTTATAATTTTAAACAAGAAATGTTTCAATAAATTTGTATACATAATAATGTTAACATTTATTTGAAATTCAATTAATATAACCGATAATTACAGTAATGACTAGAAGTCTAAATTCAACATGTTAATTTCTTAAATAATTAATGTAACAAAAAGACCCGTGATTAACATCACTACTTGAATTTGTTAGGTGAGTTAATAACTATTGCAAATATGTATTTAACGAATTTTTATATTTCAACTCTTATTATAACAAATTCAAATAGACAACTGATAATTTATATATTTATTTTTAGGTGACTGTTAAACAAAAAAATTACACTTAAATAGCCAATGATATCCAAGCAATAATGAGAACTGTTCCCCCAATTGGTGCCAATTTTCCATATTTATTATCGCCAGTAAATGCACGATAATAACAAGCGCCACAAAACAAACTTGTGCCAGTGAGGAATAAGGTTCCACTCTAAAAAAACGTGTAAAATAAATAGAATTTTCAAAAAAATTGATCAACATACAATCAATGGAAATCTTGCTGTTGGTACTGCAAACATCGCTAATGTGTGGAAGAAATGGTGACGATTACCAGTTTCAAAGATCGGTTTCAATTCATCTTCGCGTCCTTTAATATATGTACGATGTGCCCCATAAGCACCTAAAGCTACAGCTGAAGCACCCAATAAACCAGCTAAACGTATATAAGGATCGGGAGCTACATTCCAACTAAGTATTTTTTTTGATTCCTTTACAACGATCTGTGGTTGTGGAGATACAGCTGAACCAGAATTCATCCTCTTTAAAATAAAGCAATAATCAATTTGAAATTGAGTGAAATAGTCTTGAACTTACAAGTACTGATTTCACTGATCTTGAAACTGGATTATCGTAAATTATGTATCTTGTTAAATCTTGAAAGCCCATAATGTTGGCAAAGTCCATTCAGTTAATTAGAATTTTGATAAAATAATTGATATCAAATATTTTTGACAGTTATCGAAATAATTACAGTGATTTTTGTTACTTATGATATGGCAATTCTGATTTTCACAAATTAGACATCATATAATAATTATAATCATGTAAAGTCAGCCTAATGAGAATTTTATGGGTAAATAAAATAATCTATTTTGGAATTTATCAAAAAATTGAGGGAATCTGGTCTCTATTGAGCTACATTAATAGATATTTTCGTATAAAGAGTTACGTTGGTATAAGGTAAGTAGTGACGGACGCATCTAGTTGATATTTGAAGACCGTCCACTTTCCGAACTTTTCTAGTTTATCTATTATAAATAAATCATCCATCTAACTCTCAATTATATATTGAATAAACAATCTTCAAATTAATGTGATCAATTGTTTTTTGTTCTTGTCAATGAGGTATTTTTTGGGTGATGGGTAATTTTTTAAGTTGGTGGTTATGTTTTGTCAAATTCCCTAGATAAACTTCATTTAATATCCTTATGATCAGTCAGTGTTGTCAAATGTGTGTCGAATTTCTAAATCTGTTGCCAAAATAAATGTTGTTTTGTGATGTACAAATAGACGATTTATTATAAATAATCACTAAATAAAATCGACCTATTTGTTGAACAAATAATTAACAGTTAATTTCTGGTAAAAATTATCATTTGATTCGAATAATAATAATAATAGTAATACAACTTGTACGAGTTTGAGAGAAATACATAGATAGATAACGTCAATTTTGGTTGAATTGCCAATTTTCTTTTTATATTCGATAAATTGCAGAAAGAAATAGAAAAACGATAAATAATTGTCTAGAATGCCATTGTTTGGTAAATCACAAAAGAGCCCAGCCGATGTGATACGGGCGTTACGTGAAGCTGTAAATTCATTAGAGAAAGGTGATAAGAAAGCTGAAAAAGCCCAGGAGGATGTCAGTAAACATTTGGTTGTTGTTAAAAATATGTTATATGGTACATCAGATGCTGAACCACAAACTGATATAATTGTTGCCCAATTGGCCCAAGAATTATATAATAGCAATTTATTATTGTTATTGATTCAAAATTTGAATCGTATTGATTTTGAAGGTAAAAAGGATGTTGCACAAGTGTTTAACAATATATTAAGACGACAAATTGGGACCAGATCACCGACAGTTGAATATATTTGTACTAAACCTGAAATTTTATTCACACTAATGACTGGGTAAATATCAAACAATATAATTATAAGACAATCATCATTTATTATGTTGATTGAAAAAATTAACATCATTCACATCAATACAATAATAATTATTCATATTCGTTTTAGAAAATAAGATGTGAATTATATAATTAAAGTTATAAATTTTCCAGATATGAACATCAAGAAATCGCCCTCAATTGCGGCACAATGTTGCGTGAATGTGCCCGATATGAAGCATTAGCCAAAATCATGTTATATTCCGATGATTTTTACAATTTCTTTCGTTATGTAGAAGTATCGACTTTTGATATTGCCTCAGATGCTTTCTCAACTTTCAAGGTATCTGGAAAAAATTATATAAATTTATAATATAAATCTTTTTTTATTATTATTAGGAATTATTAACACGTCACAAGATACTTTGTGCTGATTTTTTAGAAGTTAATTACGATAAAGTTTTCAGTCATTATCAAAGATTATTGAATTCAGAAAATTACGTTACTAGACGTCAAAGTTTGAAATTATTAGGTGAACTTCTATTAGATCGTCACAATTTTACTGTAATGACACGATATATATCAAATCCCGATAATTTGAAATTAATGATGAATATGTTGAAAGAACGATCTAGGAATATACAATTTGAAGCCTTCCATGTTTTTAAAGTAAATCTACTATTTATTAATATTCTTTATATTAAATGAATTGTAAATTATTAATTTTGAAGGTATTTGTGGCGAATCCGAATAAGCCCAAACCAATTTTGGATATTTTATTACGTAATCAAGATAAATTAGTTGAGTTCCTGATGAGATTTCATACGGATCGAGCTGAAGATGAACAGTTTAATGATGAAAAAGCATACCTCATTAGGCAAATCAAAGAACTGAGGCCAGTGCCAGGACATTAACAATACAATTTTAATAACCAAATCGTTTTATTATTATTTTTTTTCCATATAAAAGTCTATTATAGGTTTTATTACCCCCTCAATTTCCCAATTATATCATTCACTATCATTTGATTTTTCAAACGAGGAAGATCCTATAGTTTTTTAGTTTTTCTTCGTGAATTACAGTAAGGACTGAAATCGCCTATTTTCCTATTTAATGATAATAATAATCATATGTGTACATGTTTAGTTTTTGTTTAAATATGTTTTTGGGGAATACAGTTTTGCTTCTAGCAATAATTTTTATTTTACCGATTAAATTTTGTTGAATAGTTATTTTAGTAATTGAATTGTATAAATTAATCGAAAATTAATAGAGGGGTGCCTATCAATGCTTAATAGTTAGAATAAATCAATTCTAGAGTAAAAACAAAAAACTCAATTGAATCAAGACATAGAATAATATTCTAAAAGTGAATAAATAATAGTTTTGTAAAAATTAATAAAAATTGTATCTAAGATGGATTCAATGGATTGTTGTAAGATTGGTAGAATAAGTTTTGTAGGCACTTGTTCCGAGTTTATCAAATCACAAAAATAATATAAAAAACAATGTATTTCAATCAATTATAACTACAATAAGGGAAAAATTGAGAAATATTTCAAACAATAATTATTTTCTATATTAGTTGATTTAGTTTAACCTTATGATGTACCATTTTATGTTTTTTTTTCTTCTAATAATTATATTTATTTAAATTATATTCAATTTCGTTTACATCAAAGAAAAAATAATAAGAAAATACAATTCTCTAGATAACATCTTTGGTTAATTTTCATCCCCTATTATCCAGAGAAAATATGTACAACTTTTTTATAACTTTAGAAATTAATGACATTCTATTGAAAACACCCCAACTAGAACGTGGGTTCCTTTAGTTTATAATAATAACTTAAATTCTTACCATTATCTTTTGTATTCTTGAATTTACTCAATCAATAATTTACCAAATAAGATTTCAATAATCATTTTGTTTCGTAAATATGGCATATCTTTTTGTTCAAATGTAAATTTAGCACGTCTCGTTGAGAATTCAGCAAATGTACAAGCAAATACGCCACAATCACTTCCGTTCATTTGTTGTGGTATATTTTTAGTGTTCTCCAATCGAAAATCATCAGTCTTGTAAGGCTGATTTTTCTTATCCATGTGTTCGTATTCTAAATAATTTTTCAATGCTTCCAAACATAAATTATTATCACTGCCCATTGAATCGTAATATTTAATTGTTTTCTCTTTTAGATTAATTATAGCCATACACCAATGGATATTTAAATGAACTGGTATACAAACGAAATCATATGAGAATAAATCGATTTTTTTTGTCCAACGTTTTAACGATTGTGGACCTGTATTAACCAATTTGGGATAAAAAAATGTATTAAAACAGTAGCTTTTAGGATATTTCGTATTCACTTCGGAACGTTGATTAATTAAATTCATATAATAATTGATGACATTATCATTTAGCCAATTTAATCCGGCTAATGTGCGTATATCGCTTACAGTCATTTGCAAATTGAATTTTGTTATTAAAGTATAATGTGGATCACGATGATTCAATGCTCTTTTTATCTCTTTCATATCACTGTCTGTTAATTCCGGTAATTCTTGCTCTTCTATCTCGATCTCTGGTAAAATTGTCGTCTTAATCGTTAATGAGTCGTTGATTTTCTTTGTTAATTTTTTAACTAATAAATCGTGATTTATTTCACTCAATTGCGAGGCATTTTCGGTATACATTTGAATCACTTTCGATCTATCCTCGATAGAACGGCCATACGCTTCTGAGCTATGAATAAAATAACATTAATGAGGCAAATTTTGGAGAAAAAATCTAACTTACTAAAGATCCAGCCATTGTTTGTGTGCAGTCTTTGATGTATCGATAGCTATCGTTTTAAAACTATTAATTCGTTCGATTTTAATGTCGGGCTTCGGCGATGGTGGTTCCGGTAATATTTCAACATCCGATTCCGAACCATCATCATCTTCATCAATAATATTCGGCTCGTTTTCATTATTCTCAAAATGATTCAATACTTTAATCACTGTATCTTTTGTATTTAATTTTTTTGTTCTTATCGATTTATCGTTTTCAGTTAAATCAATAATTTCCATTGGTTTGGTACGTTGTTTTGGTGATCTTGATATAATTCTTCTAGTACGATCAGATATATTACATGGTCCAATTGAACTTAAATTAATTGTCGTATCATTCAATGAACTTTGTAAAGCTGCATTCTCTAAAAATTCTTTATATTTTCCTCTATCACATAAATACATAGCAAAGTTCAATGAGGGCGATGTAGGATGTATTGGTGGTTTGATTTTTGGCATTTTTGCACTTCTTTTAGCACTAATTGGTGAAATTTTCTCAAGATGCCCATTCATTTTTGTTGTAATTGGTTCACGATGTGTTGTGAATTTTGTTATATAAGAGAAATTATTTTTTTCAGCATCACGTTTTTTGTCGAATGGTGATTTTGTTATTTTATCGAAACTTACGTCGTTACTATTACTTGAATTATTCAAAAATTGTGTTGGTGATTTTCTATAAACTTCATTGAAATAATTTCGTGATTTTGATTGATGACAATCATCATCATCTAATACAAATATTGGTTGAGAATTATTTGGAGAACGTCGCATACTTGACTGTAGCTGAGGAGAATTTTCTAAAATAATAAAAAAAATAACACAATACTTTCAACTTTTCAACTATAAATCATAATTACGATTACTATTGAGAGACATCGGCGATAATACTTTACGATATTTCGGACTTGAAAATTGTGGCGAACTCTCTGAGGCTCTAAAAATAAATTGATTCATGTTAGAAATAAATAATATTAGAAAATTTTCACAATGAAATTACTGTCTTTTGCGTTGTGTCTGATTTGATAATGGTGCAGCCCAACTTCTAATAAATGCTACAATAGTGTCTATCATATTCATATTGTAATTATTGTTCAAATTAATAATATACAAAATTTACATAACAACTATATTATTAAGTACACAAAAACAACGAAACTGTATTTAAAACTTATTTTCTTTAACTGAAAATTTCACAGTTTGGAAATATCCGCCATATTTACGCGAGTAAAACGATGTCATTATTTGGGGGAATCTTTTAAATTTTGTTGGTAATAAACAGGAATACCGCTAACAAATAAAAAAGGATCCTGCGAATTTTCATCAATATTATGCCCGAAATCGGCTCCATACATTATACTCTTATCAAAATATTGCGATGAAAATCGTATAAGTGTTATCATAATAAAAAAAAATCGTATTAAATTGTCTTGGGGGAATTTAGTGGTAGAAGCAATAAATGGTCGGTAATGCCGTGATCTGTTGTACCATATTTGTGGTTAGGTTATCCGCAATGTCAGTTTGACAATTAATTTAATAATTTAGCGGCATTCTAATCAAGTTTTATTAAAATTTTGATAGAATTAAATTAAAATCATAATGAATAATTGTAAGACCGGTATTCCAGTCGATGATAATGACGGTGATCACCGATGGATGAGTATTGTACAAATTCTTTAAAATATTTTTTATCCATTTTTTTTTGATTATCTTTTATGATATTATAGCATAAACGTTTTTTATCTGAAACTAGAGAAAAAGATGCCGATGTGATATTTATAGGTGATTCAATAATACAAGCATTACAACATACAGATGCATGGAATGAATTATTTGCACCGTTGCATTGTTTAAATTTCGGAATACATAGAGATAAAATTGAGAATGTTTTATGGCGAATAGAAAATGGTGAATTAGATAATATTAAACCAAGAATAATTGTCTTACATGTGGGTACAAATAATCATAAAAATACACCAAATGAAATTTCTGATGGTATCATCGAAATTGTTAATTTAATCCGTGATAAACAACCAGAGGCTTACATTGTTGTACCTGTAAGTTTAATAATTTTCTAAATTTCGATTGAATTGTGATTAATTTTTGTCAAAATTATAGACGTTATTGCCCCGTGGCCAGCACCCAAATCAATTACGTAATACCTTGAAAGAAACTAATAAATTATTGAAAACAAAATTAATAAATTATCCGAAAGTTGAATTAGTTGAAATTGACAAAGGCTTCGTACAACCAGATGGTACAATTAGTCATCATGATATGCACGATTATTTGACATTAACAAATGGAGGAAGTAGAAAAGCCTTTGAACCTGTTCATGAATTATTATTACAGTTACTCAATGAAGGTGAAACGGAAAAAGATCTAACACCATCTGAATAAGAATCAAAACAAACATAAAATAAGAAATGCCTTAAAGCTTAATTTATTTTCATTATTATTATTTTAATTCTTTTCTATTTGCAATGGGACTTACAAACAACTCAGGCAAGTTTTGTAGCCACGTGATATTCTTTTTGACATTCCAAAAAACAATCTCAATTTATAGGATTATAATTTTTTTTTTGTGATACCAACGCTAAAATCCACGTAAATAAATATTAAATTTGCATTTAAACGTTTATTCTAAATTGTAAATAATTGTGAAAAATCAATCGCTATCACTCTCAGATAATCCAGCATCGTTTTTTGGTGCCATTTTGGTCCTTCTTGTTTTTTTAATGTAGCCAGGACCTTGTTTAGATTTACGAAATACTTCAATTGCTTTCAATTTATTCTTCAACATATCGGTTTTATCGCGTTGTTTTTGTGGTATTATTTCTTTCTTATTTTTAACAATCGATGGTTTCAGTTTTTCGTTTTGTTCTAATTCTTCTTGTTTTTCCCTCAATTCGTTCTCAAGTTGTTTCATTCGTTTTCGTGATCTTCGTCCGACTTGTTTTAAAACAACAATATCTTCATCTTCTTCAGTTTTTCTCTTTCTAACTCGTTTTTCTTTAGTTGATGTCTTCGATTCTTTTGCGTCTTCCGTTTCTTCAATTTCTTCCGGTTCTTCTTGATTACCATTTAAGCGATTCAAAGCTGACTGAACACGTTTACTTAATTTTGATAAATTCTGATTGGTTGTTTTATTTGTAGTTTCAGGATTCGATTTGATCACATAATAATCTAATAATTTCATTTGTTTTTGTGTTTCATTCATTCGTTTTATGATTGGTTTCAAGATCTCTTGACTTTTCTGTAATGTCCAACCAAATTTCCGTTTGGCAAGATCCGATAAACCAACAATATCTGGCTTAGCCCATGTGAATTTCTCTTCACTTGTCTCAACAGTTGGTTCTAAATAAGCTTGTATTACATTTATATTCGGGAAACCGCGATGTATTTCGAGATTTTTCAATTTATTACATAAACTTGTACGACCAGGTCCTGGTGATTTACCTTTTTCACACCAATTACGGAATTCTTTCAAGCCGGAAATCAATTCGAATTGTGTCAATGTAAATTCGGTTGGTTTTTCGTAATTTTTCGGTGGGAATGTTGCTAAAATTTCCAAAGCAGTAACAGGACCTATTCCAGGTAAACCAATCGTATAATCGCTACCAACAAGTAAAGCCAACAATATCATCTGATTACGGGTCAATTCTAAAAATACAAAATGAAGTCAGAAATTATAATCGAGAAAAAAATAATTATTATTATTAGTACTGAAATGATGTTGGATATTTTCAGCACGAAACTCCATAACTTGTTTACTATTATTAAAGAAATTCTTATAAACAGTTTGTCCGCCAAATAACCAGATGTCGCTATCATCGGTTATTGAACCATCGACTAGATTAATTTGTTCCAAAAAAGCACATTGGGCTTCGGCTTCCATTGGAGCAGTAATATAAGGCACACCAAATAATTCCAATAATTCCTAAAATTATAATAATCAATTTTTAATACATAAAAAAATGAATTAATTAGTAAAATTACTTGTGTTTCTTGATAGATTTGATCAGTAAGATTGGTAGCAAGGCGTTCTTTTGATGATTTTTCAACAATCATATCAGTCTGTTCTTTTTGTAAATTTTCACGAATTTCTTTCAATTGTTGTACAGATATAGCTGCATCTTCTGTTTTATTATTTTTTTGATCTGAATACTGTTGGATCAGTTTTTCAATATTATTTTTTATTGAGGTGGGTTTTTCCTTAAATTTGTCTTCAGTTTCTACCAGTTTTTGTTCTACAGTTTCTCTTGGTTTTTCTTGTACAGTTTGTTTTTCAGTTTGCTCTGTTTCTATGAGTTTTTCTTTTTCTAATGATTGTTCTTCGTTGTTTATTTCAGAATTTTTATCAGTGAATATGTCGCTAAACAAATCATCTTCAATTTCATCATTTGGTTTTATTATAATTTCCATCATATTATTATCTTTATTTGATTCAGGTTTTGTTGGTGTTGCTGTTTTTGCTTCTTCAACATCAACGAACTCATCATCACTAGACTCAGAAGTAACAAAATTAATTGAGGATTTTTTATTTTCTTTCAGATTTTGTGTTTGAGATTCTCCCTCAGTTTTTAGATCTGATTTACTTTCAGGTTTTTTATCAATTACTGTATCTTTCTTTTCCAAGTTTTCAAAATCTATAGATTTTTCTCCCTGTTTTTCCAAACTTGTAGAATTTTCTTTGGATTGATCATTCTTAATTTCATCTTCAATTTCTATTATTGCCGGTGAAGCAGTTTTCCTACTTTCTGATTCTTCAGTCTTGCTATTTTTTGGTCTTTTATCTTTTTTGATATCGATTTTCTGTGTTTTCGTGCCAATAATTTTAGCAATTTCATTAGGTGTTAGTCCACTATATTCCATCATATAGTTTTGGGCTGATTTTAATTTTGTTAAAAATTCTATTTCATCATTATCATCATCACTAGATTCTGTAATAAAGTCTTCATGATTTGAATGTTGATCCAGGGAGAATTCTACGAAATTATTCCCATTACTTTGACCGGAAGTTGAAGGTTGATCTTGTAAAGATAACTCAATTGCTTTTTGTAAATCATTTTGAAATTCAACATCAGATTTTTTATTATTAGAATCCTCAATAATTTCCTCTTCAGTTTCTTCAGTGATATTATCCAAATTTCTTTGTTTTTCTTCATTAATTGCTTCTCTTAGATTCTTAATCAATATAAATCTCTTATTTTCATCGGATGCAATACGATTACCGCCGGATTCTAAAATACCTTGATCTTCCAATAATTTTTCTAATTCGTTCAACGACAATTGATGTCCCCCCATTTCTTTCTCAACTTCTTCTAGAGCATTTTGTACATTTTGTCGTTTCAGTAAACGTTTCATTTGATAAACAGAAAAATCATCACTTTCTGCCGGTAATTCATGAATACGTCCCCAAGATGATTGTTTACGTGTTTCTTTCAAATCAGTTAAAATTTCATGACGGACATCAACTGGTAATGATTTAAATTCAGTACTATTTGTATCAATTGAATGCAAATCCCATTGTTTTGTTGTTTTACTAGTTGACGGTTCCTCAATCAATGATTCTTCATCACTTGATGATGATGATGATGGTAATGATGGTTGTGGCGGTAGAAAATATAAACTATCGACTTTTTCATTTGATTTAGTTGTTGTTGTTGCTGTTGCAGATATTGCAGCTTTTGTTTTTTCTGATAATACTTTACTGACTGCTGTATGTTTTAATAGATTACTCAGTAGATTTTTATGTATACGATCCGCTTCATTTTTGTTACGGGATTTTAGTTGATTTCTTTTTGCCTATAAAAGAAATTCTAGTATTACGCTACTAATTATCAATCTTGATTGTTTTGAGGTTATGTTTTATTGTTTACAAAATATTGAACTTACAATTGTTTCTTTCTTGAGAACTGGGACACCACCATCGAAAACAAAGACTGGTTTCACTTTAAAATAAAGCAATTTACAAATTCGATGGTAAATACTTAATAAATGGGCATTGGGGATAGGGGCGCCTTTCGAGTCTTGGAAACCCTTTATAGCTTGATGCAGCCATATCGAGACATCTACAATCAATTTTGTATTTCTCAATTGAACTTCAAGCTCATTAATTATGTGAAAATTCTATACCAATCGCCAAAATTTTATTTTCTAAACTTTCTAGAGGTACCGGCTTTCCTGAAGATTCAATCAATTTCCATAGACCATGAACTCCCATTTCGTCTACCTGCCAAATTCACCAAATCAAAATCATTTTTTTTTTCCTTCTTTCTAGTTCCGAAAAATTCCCACGGTCACCGTTTAAATCCCTCTTTCGTATTCGTATTTATCTCAACAATAACAATTAAACGAACGCCACTGATCTAGCTTCCTCTAATAGTGGGGGTAAATACTAGAATTATCAAGAAATTATTATGAAAAGTGAACGAAATAACTCGCCCATAATAGTTTCCCATGATTTTAAATCCGAGAATCCGTCAAATCAAAAACGGAAAACAATCCCTAATCTCAGTTGACGACGGCGGTTCTGAATTACAACATTCCTCTTATTCATTTCAACAATATCAAATTTATGAATGAACAACAGAGATAGAGATAGAAAATTTACTACTAGATCGTCGAGGCCACCCACTATTTCCCACACCATGATTTTCCCACGCCCTGACTGTAACCCCAACAACATCCTTTTAAAATGATGATGATGATGATCATCATCATCATCATCATAGTGATGACGTAGATGCGACTAGGTCGGACTATCAAGACGGCAGGGGAGGACAATTGACAATCGTAATAAAGTCGAGTTCATACGTTTTATATCGATAATTTGACTCTATTACAAAATTAAATCGAAACTGTAGATATTTGTTTTTAATTTAAATTACATATGATTGAAATTTAATTAATTTATAACGAATTCCGGATGATTATTGTCGAGATTGTATTTAGATAATTATAAATAATACGTGAGAACTGGATGTGATTATCTCGACTCTATTCATGAATTGTTTACTTTTTAATTGTCATTATTAATATTTATAACATATTGCTTTTAATTAATTTTGTTTATTTATAATTTTAATTTGATTCGATTAAAATCGATAAATCAACCTTCGATTGTTTATTGTTGCTCGATCAAGTATGAAGTGAGCTTTAGCTATTGCTCAATTACATAATATCAATTATTATCATAACCGCAAATTTTATATTCAACTGTTCAGTTTTGTTGGTTGTTTGTAAATTCGTTGTTTTATTATTAGATAATTATGTGTATTTATTATGGTATTATTTATTTAATTTGCTAAAATTTCCTCAATTATTTTGTTGATATGTTGGCCGGACTGTCGGAAAATTGGAGCCATAAACAGGTGTTTTTCGAATGGAATGAGGTAGCGCGGCTAAAGAGGGGGAAGCATGGCATTTGTTCTCACGTAGAGCGGTAGCGAAGAGTTGACGATAACACCGTCTTCTGTTTACAACTAGTTTGTATCGGTGTTGTAGGCCAAATCGTAGTTGGCTTGTTCTCTAATTATTCTTCAATTATTTATATATTGATTGATAAGATTAGTTATTGGAATAATGTTGTAAGTTGTTGTTGTTGTTGTTGTTGGTGATAGCAGGATGCCACACCAGTACGGGTTGCCGGGGATAGCGCACGCACAATCGCCCCCAACGCCGCCACCCCAACACGGGGCCATGTATCCGAGATTCTCAGGGGCTGTGGTGCCTGGCGGTTATCGTGGTGAAGACCGTCGTTTAACTAGAGAAGCAATGGAACGTTATTTACGTGATCGTAGTGATATGGTGATTGTTATTTTACATGCTAAAGTTGCACAAAAATCCTATGGTAACGAGAAACGTTTCTTCTGTCCACCACCATGTATATATTTATTTGGTGATGGTTGGCGATTACGGCAAGAACAAATGTTGAGAGATGGCGAATCAGAACAAGCATCACAATTATGTGCATTTATCGGTATTGGAAATTCTGATCAAGATATGCAGCAATTAGATTTGAACAATGGCAAACAATATTGTGCTGCCAAAACATTATACATATCTGATTCCGATAAACGTAAACATTTCATGTTATCAGTGAAGATGTTTTATGGTTCAGGACACGATATTGGTGTATTTCATAGTAAACGTATCAAAGTTATATCGAAACCATCAAAAAAGAAACAGTCATTGAAAAATGCCGATTTGTGTATTGCCAGCGGTACCAAAGTAGCATTATTTAATCGTTTACGTTCA